>CABEEJ010002519.1:64779-109061 GCA_901482245.1 Timema douglasi
CCCCCCCCACCCCATACCTACGACTTTAAGTTTTCTACCACACAGAGAAGTAGTTGAATATATTAGTTTTTATAAATGTTGAGCCTGCCCCTTCCCCTACTATTTCTTCAACTCCCACTTTTAAATTTCAAATATTAAGATTTATTTGAAAGTTCATTCTATCTGAATTACTTGCCAAATTTAAATATTCTATCACAGCTAAAAGTTGTTTTTATTTTTATGACACCTTAATCCCCCCTCCCACTCCCACCCCCATTTCCCGGGGTCCCATTTAGAATCAAAAGTTTGCAGGCTTATAGTGATTTGACATGTCCCTTTAATTTTCCTACCACACTGGGAATTAGTTGTTTCTATTGCTTTTGTAAATATTTAAGCGCATTTTCTTAACTATAATTTAGAAATTTCCATTTTTAAGACTTATTTGGTTATTTGGAATTGTTCTCTTAAAAACAGTAGAATTAAAATACTCTAGCACACATAAAAGGTTTTTATTCTGTTTATATCCCCTTCCTTATGTCCCAGGGTACCACTTATTATACAAAAATGTTCATACTTTTATAATTATTTAGAGTGGTCCCATTGGTTGTCTGCAAAATTTAAATATTATATTAGCATGGAAAGTATTTATTTATATCAGTTTTGGTAGTCTTGAACACACTTTTTACCAACGCACCTCAGGACCAATCGTGTGGATGCTGTACATAAATTAATTTCATATTACTATTCTGTGACCCGATAAACCCCATATATCAAATTTCATCTTGATTGGAGAACATAGAATTCACTGCCCCCTTTTTTTTCCCCTTTATGCCCCTTTAGGTGATTAAATTTTTTTTTAAACTAAAACTTTCTCACCCATTTCTATAAAGAAACATTAATTTTAAATTTCAAGGCTCTATGTCCATTAGTTAAAAAAATACATGGTCAGTGAATTTTGAAAACTTTTAAGCTCCCTTTTTCATCTCTTACAGGTTGATGAATCTCACAAAATTTGGTCCTATCTCTGGCCTAGAGCCAAAAAGGAACCTTTACTAAAAAAAATTCAAATGACCATGTTTGAAACCACTAAGTCATTCTAACAAAACCACAACTCCCCCACATCATTAATTGTATGTACAGGTCAATTGGCCCTGTAGTTCAGAATTTTAAACAATGATGCTTATCCCCATGTATCCACATTCATGTTAATATTATTAAATCAACAATATTTAGTTTAATATAAGAGAGAAAACATAATAAATACTCATATTTGTGCGTTATACTTCTAATATTTAGATATATTATTTTTAAATAGCAGTTAAAATGGACTATTTGGCCGAAATTAATTTTAGATAAATTTTTTCAATAGATGATATTCTATGATATCAGTTTTGGTATCCACTAAGTGAGAAATAATGTAAAAAAGATGAAACTACAAACAAGTTAATTATAATAATGAAACAAATAGCCGAAACTATTTGTTAATGCATTTTAGGAGGATTACACCTCTTAGATATCATATTCTGAAAATTGAAAAATGACACCTGGGTTCGATTCCCGTGTCCAGGTGTCATTTTTCAATTTTCAGAATAAGTTAATTTTAAGTTGTATAATATTAACTTGTGTCCATATTATTAAGGCTAATAACTAGGCCTACCTCAATAAATAAATGGTATGGTGCACCACACAGACTTTCTCTCTGCTTTGTCTAAAAACGGAAAAATTTACTTAAAACTCGTAAGCTTTGTGAAACCAGATAATATACATTTTTTGCAGAAACAGGATGGAAAAAAAGAGCATCACATTCCATCAAAAGGCATAAATGAAAAACTTATTGTCCATTAGTCAGATTTTACATATTTTCATTAAAAAGCATGATAATAAACTCCCGTTTACCAAGACCTCAATATAAAAAAAAATATTTGCCAATAGATCGGAAGCTAGGGACCATTCAAGAATTATGTAAGGATTTTTTGGGTGGGGGTGTTCAATAATTTCCTATGTTTTCCTGGGGTTGGGTAGACTTCATCTTAACCAAGGATTTTATCAAAGTTTATGGTGAGATAAAATCTAAAAAAAAAACTTTTACAGACTTGCAGTCAAAAAGGTTGCACCTAGCGATAACAGATGGTGCTGAAGCGTAGCCTATAGACGTACACAGCTACACATAACTATAAAATGTCATTTATTTATGATGCTTTACATCTAATTTTACTGTGATAAGTATTCTATATTTCACATTACCAATCCTTTTGTGTAAAATAATATAATTTACCAAATTGTAAGAAAATTAAGTAAAATCGGTAAGGGGAGAGGGGGGAACGAAAAATCTTACGATCCCTTAAGTAGGGAGATTTGGGGGAGGAGGGTCAAAATAATGAAAAAAAAAGCCTGATGTAATTTATGGACAGCCCCTATTGGTTTTATAAAAATATATTTCAAGTAGAGGTTTTTTTTAATTTTAATTTTGTTACAACCTTACAATAATGAGTTATTTTGTGTCTCAAATACTTGCAAAGATATGATTAAAATTGGCAATATCTGCTTATGTAAATTACCCTTAAAATTATGTTCATGGGACGATTAGTTTATAATGATAAACAATGCCCAGATACGAAATTTAATAAAAATCGTTACAGTGGATTCCGAGATAGCTTGTTTTCTCTCTTTTTTACTTTTAGTAAACTACCCTCAAACTAACTGCAAAAACTCCTTTGGGGAACCCTATTATAACCATATATATATATATATATATATATAGTTTTTTAATTATGCTATTTTAAGCAAATTTTTTAAGAAAATATTTTTTATTTGTTTTAGAAATAAGTTTCAGAGATATGGGCACCATGGGGCAGGGGGGTGGGATGCCTATATAATTCTTATACCACAGTGGGTCACAGACAATGCCATGCGGGATTGCTAGTAGCTCATAAAAGAAAGCTTGCTAACTTTTAAGATAAATAAGAGTGTAGAGTATATAATATGTTGAATAATTGCTTCAATAAACTGTACATAATTTCATCCATATGTATGGGCCCTATATGATTAATTAATTTTGAACGGATTTAACCTTTATTGACCCACAGAATCCCTTTTCAAGGTCGAATGATAAGGCAGGATTCACAAATTCATTGAGGCAAGACATAGCTGGCCGGCCCATTTGTCTGCATTATATTTATATTACTATCCAGCCTGCATCCATGTACTCACAAAAAATACAATAGTTTAACTTTAATGTTTACTACGTAATTTTAAATAACATAAACCCTTAGAACTATTTAAAACTATCCTATATTTTTGTTTTAACTTTAATTACTTGAGTGTGGGAATTTTAATTTTCACCGGGAAAACACCAGTTTTTAAATTATTTCAAGTATACATTGATGATTTTAAATACATAGCATCAAATAGCTATTATAGACCTGCATTAGTGGCCATGTTGTATGGTATCTAGCTTTCCTCTATCAAATAGTCATGTTCTGATAGGACCACAATTTGTGGGATTGTTTTATATGGTTCTATATAAGATATCACAAATTTGAAACACACTTTATAATTAAAGTTTAAACTATTTAACTGGTCAGAACTTTCACCCCTCATTTTGGTGAAAACCATATTAAAAAATATCTAGCCACTTCTTAAATAAATTGGTATTTCTAAACATCTGCAATTCTTCTCAGTGCTCCTTAATAAATAATTGCAATTGACAGCCAGTCCCTTAGTTAAAAAAAAAGTCCATACTATTTCAAATTTTCTTTGTAATGTGTAGGCAGAGTAAACTTATTTGTGTGGCAGAATTAGGGTACTTAGTGACAAGGGAATGGGGTGTTAGAGGTGGGGGAGGGTGCTACCTGAAGCCTGCTCGGTGACCGCCAGCCGACAGGTTAACTCAAGGAGCTCATATTTTGTATTTGCCTTCTAGTACATTCAAGTTTAAAGTGAGTCATTGAGTCATTTGAAAAATTCTCACTTGATTGTACTGTATGTAGTCACTGGGGATCGCACCTAGCGATCCCAACGTCGAAGGAATAAAACCTCGAAAAGGAGTGCAACACGTTTAACTTAGCAGCTGTGGCTATGTTCTTTCCTGCTCTGTGTACTAGGCCTAACATCAACATATCAAGGTCAACAATAAATAAAGCAGTCATATATTTTTCTTGTATATACCTAAATTTTGTCTGTCAGAAGTGACAGCTGCTAAACACATGTTTTTGCAGATCATATGGTTTGGTGTAGGAATAAATTATTTGGTCTGGTAGCTTTTCAAAGCTGTCATCTGTCAGCTGTGAGCTGTCAGTCAGTACCAAAGAAGCCATGGGGTCACTGTATGTACACTTCATCTACCCTGAAAGTTTTGATGGATTATACTATTGCGCTATTTTATAAGATATGGCAGCCCTGGAAAAACTATGGCCCACAAACTGTCACACATTTTTTATGCGACCCACAAATTATCTACCGAAAAAAAATGTTTTCCTATATGAAAAAACATTTCACCCACTTTGGTGGGCACATGGTCTAAGGCAGTACTTTTCGCAGTAGATTAGACTGAAGATGACTGGGAAATCAAAGTCTAGGTTGAATGTACTGAGGTTTTTATTCCAAAATGGTTTTCCACTCTCCCTTTATGAGAATGTTGGTACACCTCCTCTAAATATAGCCTTTCTCATTTCTAAAACCCTTAGCATAATTAGTACATAAGCGTATAATCAAAATGAGTAGTAAGACGCGGTGCTAAAAGAATCATATATCAATAAAAATTCTTTATGATCAAGCATTAACTATGAACCTTTACAAAAAATTTTATGGATCTCAGCTGCAAGATATTAAAAAAATTATGACATATATGAAAAAATTGCATTCATCTCATTAGGTTCTGTTTTATTGGAGAGTTATTAACTTATTTAGATTATGTTTCTTAACGTGTGTATGTTTTCTTTATGAGTTTCTTTTATAAAGCTTGCTAACTCGCAGGGCAGGCAAAGGAAATATTTTAAAAAATGGTAATACTTTAACTTCTCTCTCTGGTAGGAAGCCAGCCATATGGGGGAATGGAAATAATTTATATAAAAAATATAGTTCGATTTGTTGAGGTTACACAAGACATTTTGTTAAGATTTAAACATAAACAACCCTTTGTAAACTAGTTGAAAAGGGTTCACTATATTTGTTAAGGACTTTAGGACACACTGTCTTTATTGGAAGCATGGACGCCGGACAGGCACCGAGAAGATATGACAAAAAACAACCCTATAGATGATGTCATATGCACACAGTGTTCAATATGATTAGATTTTGTTTAAAAACTTTGTACACAACAACAGCGATGGCTGAAGCTTGCTATTATGAGACAAAATCCTACAAAATTTACACACCCAAATTTATCTTCATAAATGCTTTTTTTAAACTGAATGTAAGAATTTTTATTTATTTGAGGTATTTAACGGGCACTTTTTGAACCGAATGATTATATCAGCACACAAGAATTTCTATGAGCAAGAGAGAAAGAGCCTACACATTTTGCCAGGAAAGGTATTTTCACATATTTTCCAGAGTTCTTTTACATGCCACAGTCGATAAGGGGCTGATGGCTTTACTTCTCCTCCAAATAAAGTTGTGCTACAGATTTTTATCGCTCAAGAAAAACCTGTCGACCTAGGCTGGGTTAGAACCCACTAATATCGGATCCTGAGGCAAGTACTTTACCCCAAGACCATTGATCTTGAATATATTATATATAATTAGTTAATGCCAGTTAAAACAATCAGAGATATCATGTCAAACATTCATTTTCAGAAAAACTTCTGATGAAGAGTGTGGGTAAAAAATGAAACTCAGGCAAGGATATGAGCTATGGTTTGTCAGATTTACTTGCAGACAGCTCTACCAACTGGGATACCCAGACCCTCAACTCAGTCAATGTGTAACTTAACTACCTGAATTAAGGATGTAAAAATTAAATGACAGTGAGAAATAATTAAACTTAATATATACCGGTAGTTGGCGACAAAAGGTTTACATCAGTGTTCCACAAATGGTGAATTAGGTGTGCTGTTCAGCCACAACCAAGAGCGACACACATTTTTGTGCAGTAGGAACACAAATGAAGATAGTATGAGTAGCAGCCTTTCTTACTTATATTCTAAATATATTTAACAAAACCAAAAGCTTTTGTGCAAAGTTATAGTTATGGTTTACCCAGAAATTACTAATTGTTTTAACAATATGTTTCCAAATGTTTAAGAAGTGAGCACAGAAAAACAACTTCAACCTATAGGGCCAGTTTCATAGTCAAATCTAGTACGCCTCAAGTGCGGCGCTACACTAAGTTCATGACGACACCTACCTACACCAGAATGGAATGGGCCAGTTTCATATGCGAGAACGGCCCATTCCATTCTAGTTTAGGTAGGTGTCGTCATGTACTTAGTGTAGCGCCGCACTTGAGACGTACTAAATTTGACTATGAAACTGGCCCTTAATCTTGGAACATTTGAAGTTAAGAAAAAATTAGCCTAAACTTTCCTAATTCTGATTTACTGTACAACCATTGGACTGGATGGCATGTACCCAAATCAAAAGTGTATTGCATAAAATTTAGGTTTGTTGGTGTATCATGACAGTAAAAAGGTAGAGGAACAATAGTTTACATAATAAAACTTCTGTTCACAAAGCTAGTTCATTGTTTTTGTCTAAAAAGAGAAAAAACTCACCTGTGACCATAAAGTGCCAGAGGAACTGCATAACCGTGCCTGGCCAGGTAATATTGTCCTTGTCCTTCTGGACAAAACGTATTGAGCGATGGTACGAAGCCATGGACCAGGCCATACTTAGTAGTGAGCTGACAATAGAGCCTGACTGATACAGAACTACAAACACAGCAAATAAAGAATCAAATATTATTATTATTAGCACCGCGTCTTACTACCCGTTCGGGTTGTACGCACTTACGCTAATGTGTAATGGTAGGGTGATTGTGAGATGAAATGAAGGACCTACAGTTTAACGTGGAATCCGAACCACGATGGAGGCCTGGCATTCCTCATGTTCACAAGTCGTGATTAATACACATCTTGTCAGAGGTGAAGGAAGGGTTTGGAAATCAGATAAATCTGTGCCGGGACCGGGGATTGAACCCCGGCCGCCAGCACAGAAGTCTGACACCTTAACCCTAGACCACCAGGTCACCAAAGAATCAAATAGCCAAAGCAATTATTAATGCTTTTAGTGAGAATTACTCCATCTAGGTATCATATTCTGAAAATTTAAAAATGACACTTGGAAATGGGAAATGAACCTGGGAACTTTGGCTTAGTACACCAATATTCTAACCACTGAGCTATCCAGGAATCATCTCATGCCCAGGGTCATTCTTCACTCATATTTTATGGCAGAGTCTATGGTGGATGTGTGGAAATCGTCGTCGACTACAAATGTGTGATTTTTTATTAAGATCATGAGCTAACAGATAACACAGCCACCTTTGACTTGGTAGTTGTTTAATGCTGCCTCGTGATCCTAATAAAATCACACAGTTGTAGCCGATGTTTTCTGCACGTCCTTCATAGACTCTGCCTTAAAATATGAGTGAAGAATGACCCTGGGCTCGAGACGATGCCTGGATAGCCCAGTGGTTAAATCATTGGCATACTTAGCCAAAGGTCTCAGGTTCGTTTTCTGTGTCCAGGTGTCATTTTTCAATTTTCAGAATATGACAACTTACAAACCTCAAAACGATACTTATGTTTACTGTAGATTCATCTTTGCTGTTATTATCTTATTAATTTACAAAACAACTGACAGGTTTATTAAATTTTGATTAGATATTGTCATTTTTTCTTCTGTTAATTAATTTAATACAATAGGACTAGTTTTCTGGCTCATTTAATGTGTTTGTATTTTGTAGTTTATGAATACTTTTTTATTGCGAGTTTTTCAGATAACAATGATTATAAAAGAACACTACAAACTAGCTTGAAAACTATAATAGATAAAACATGAATCAACAATTCATGGTAGGAATAAAACTTGAGGTTGTTAAGTCAGTAGTCGGCATTGTGCCAACATAAGCCAAGATGTTGAACAAAAATTTGTATATCTTGTATTTATATGGAGGAGCTCATCAGAATTAGAACCAAAGTCTCTAAAAAAAAGTTGGTCAGCGTATAAAGCTCAACAAGAAAAAGAAAAAGAGCAGTGCGTCTTCCTACCTGTTTGGGTTATACACTTATGTACTAATTACACTAATGTGTTAGTGATTAGAGAGGTTGAATTTAAAGGAAATGTACCCGCATTTTTGTGGAGAAGAGTGGAAAACCCACCCGCGGTACACCTGACCAAGGTTCAAACCCTGATTTCCCTGTCATCAGCAGCCTAATCTAATGAGTATGATACCTTAGACCATAGGACCAATGATGTAGGTTAGCAAGAAATTTGCTATGTACCTTGAAACGTTGTGCCCTTCATAGAATCCACCAACAAGATAGTTGTTTGGAGGATCTGCTGCGGTGCAGCTTCCAGGAAGCACTCAAATACTCTCAACAAAGCGACATCTGAGTCTTCTTTCAGCATCAACTCGTAATACTTTTGTTGGTTTTGCAGGTCATTTGCTTTCTGTGCACGGCGAGATTTAATAGCATATGCTAAGGAGTCACAGTACCTACAATTGAAAGGGTAAATTATGAATTGTTTATTGATTTATTATCTTTGAGTTAACACATTTTTGGCAAAGTTAAGGCTAGTTTGCCTAGACTTTTACTTAATCAAAAGCACTAAACAAGTCTAGAATAACAATTATGTATAATTGACTATATTTTAAATGTAATAGTTAGATTACCTCCATTTATTCCTTCATTCATTTGTATTGTTATTCTAACTTACATTTGTACAGAAACGGTTTTATTTACTATTTACAAAAGCATGAAGCATTAAATTTGCCTAGAAATAACATTTTGTTTAAGTGAAGTTTTGAAAGCATCCACCCCAGTTGAGTTCCTTACTGTGGGTGATAGCACATTCCGTGCCTGCGATGTCGTAACTGAGAATGAAAGGCAATAAGAGTTTGTTAATTTGGATGCTTTCAAAGGTGGATCTTCTAGCAAGTGTATTAAGCTGAAGCTGATTTTTAATTGATTAAAATTGTTTGCTTGGTACTGTAGTGAGGAAGTTTGTAATATCTTGATGTAGAAGAGTGAGAAAGTTAAGTGTCCATCGTTCATTTAGAACATGTGGCCACCGAAGCGTGTAGTTGTTTATTATTAGTGGGTCATATCATGTTAAATCAACAAATGGGTTTCGCCATGCCATTTTTATTTTGATAAAATTTTGTAGATGATATGCACCAATTGTCTAGACTCCAAAACTAATTTTGTTCTATTTTTTTTTTTAATTTGCTCCATTAGATATAGGCTATTGTTTACAGCACAGACAAGCAAAAAGTACTATTTCGGTGTTATTTTCTAAAATCTGGAGAAAGTTTATTTGAATTAGCATAAAGGTCAGTTAAGGCTCATTTGATTGATTAAAGAAGGAACTTTATTTTGGTTTAGCTGATTAGATTAAAGTTAAGGCCAATCAAAGTTTTTTGGTCTTACATTTTCATTTTAAAAATAAAAATCAGAATTTTGCAGCCATAGAAAATAAAATGACCGATTTAAAGTAACAGGACAATATTTTCTCCTGGTGCACTATGTATGAGTAGTATGTGCAGAAAAAAAATAATTGAGCTGTTACTAATAGTAATTCAACCTAAAACAAAAAATTCTTTAATTTCAAAAATTTTCAAAAATTTGCTTTTCCAGAGCCTAAAAAAGGGCATGTGGAACAGGTGATAAAACTTTGAAAATCCTAGGATAGAAAGAAATCCCTTATGGTGTACTTTAAAAAAAAAATAGTTCATCTTGATAAGTCGAGGGGTTGAGGTGCCACAAACCTTTGAAGTAACACTATAACAACACTCAATCACCAATAAACATGAGACTAAGCTGACATATTTTTGTTAAAAATGCTACATTTTGAGAAGGCTACCTTAAGAGTTTTAAGTTTAGCACATTACCATCTTCTTTTCATTCAGAAGAGTTGACAGTGCAGTGCAGTGGAGTGCAGTATGATGTTGTGACAGAACCTTGAGGATGAAAAAAGTGTATCCAATATTCTTTTTCAGTATCGTGAACATTCACTTCAAGAACCTCACCCAACCACCAATCCTCATCATACACACAGCAGATGTAATCCCTCAGGTGTTGAACCTGAACTTTCTTGTTGACTATAACAATTCTGAATTATTCTGACACAGATGTAATATAGAAATGAGGAACACCATGGCTAACAGAAGTAAAAGTGTGCAATGTTCTTGTCTTTAGTAAAGGAATGACAAATTGGTACCTTGACTGCAGTTGTAGTCCACCTTCTTCAATGTCGTGACTTGAACAAAAGAAAAACTATATTTTTTATATTGCTTATGCAACACTTGTACATATCTAGGGGAGGGATATGATTTTCTACCGTCCTCTGAAGACTTATCTTTCTCACCATCTTTTAATTGCCCCACCAAATCCATCACATGATCCCTTACCATGGCACATGGCAAAGAATTGCCACTCGGCTTGAACTCCAAAATCATGTTCATGGTTACACAGATTTATGAAATTTTTTTGTTATTGTATTGGGCAGCTGATCCATCAGAAAAGTAATCACTTTTTTCAATTGAGGAAGGGATAATTTTAAACTGTTCATGAGTAATTTTTGAAAGGTGTAGAAAGCTTTGGTGTTGTGTTCTAATGAATCACTGACTATACAAAAGCAATGGTTTTTTTAACTCTCCATCTTCTTTGAAGTACAATACAAAAGGGTGTACCGCTGCCTGGTTACTTGACCAATGGTAGAATTGTACCTTGTCTTGGACAACGAAAGAAAAATTTTCAGGAAAGTCCTCCATTAGTATGCATTCTTTCTCCTGCAGATTTGTCTTTTTTATGTTGAAGAGTTTTGCTTGTTTCTTTGCAATAAAATGATGGACCTTAAGTTGCTAAAACCTTTCCACCAACCTAGCCAAGTACTCTTAAAATGAAATAACACAAGTAGACAGCTCACAATGGTCTGTTAAATTATAGTTCTGTTTCAATCTTTTCAAAATCTTCCCACACTTTTCCAGTACTGCTTGCAGCCCATAACTTCCTGGACATTCACTAAACTTTGACAGCATTTAAAACTCATTATTAACATTGCAAACCAAATAGATAAGGTGATGTTTGTAGTTCATTCCTACTTTCATGGCTGCAAGAATCAGTTTTACATTCTGGTGTGTAATGCAAACATAGAAAGAACGAGTGCCTGACACACCAGTTAACATGCAGGATTTGGGTCTGAGTAATGCAAACTTTGAAAAATCGATTTTCATGCTTTTTTTAATTAAAAAAAACATGTGTAAAGCTTCTTAAGATTACATATAATTAATTGTTTTTGAATATTAACCATCTTACCGTCAGGTCCTCTAACAGACACACAATCCTTTTTACTTGGGATCATTCTGCTATACTCAACATTTTCATATAAATCTTGTACAGTTTTTAATGACATTTTAACCAGTTTATTTCTAGCCAGATTCTTCCCAATTTGTGGCAAAATCACATTCTTTTTTGCCGAATTTTTTCATTGGCCGACTGGGTTTTGACTGACATTAAACTCACTCTGAACTTTAACAATACACCATCTGCAAGGAACTAAACTCAAAATGTTAACTTTTTCTTGGGAAGAAGAACCCATTTTCAAGATTGTCAATCAATTTCTTATACTCATTAACAAAATAAACATGAATTGTTTTAAAAAAATGCCCATCAGTCAAAATGTTCAACTCAAAAGACTTGTTTAACTTTTCTGATACAGATTTAGCTAGTTTTGTAACTTTCTTCTTTATCACTTGACGGTCTAGCTTCAGCTGATAGCTTAACTGCAAATTGAAGGGGAAAATGCCAAGTGCTGTACAAGTATCTTTAACAGACTCAACTAGGACAGTTTCAGTTTCATAAATGTCTAAATATTCATCTTCACTACCATTATCTGTGTCCTTTTTTGTTTTGAATTTTATCCAAGCATTTTGTGCACAATGCTTTCCCTGGGATTAGAGTCAGATCAGGATTGCAGGTTGAAAGTGCCATTGATATTTTCCAGAGAGGTTTTTAACAGGTTTTGAGTGAACACTGTTGGGGTCTGGGCAAGACTTGCCATAAGTATGGAAGTATCTGTCTAAAAATTCAGCTTTATGAAAAGTGCAAACAGTTTGTTTATCCGTACAGCCAGTTTTAATTGCAAATAATGTTTTTTGTTCTTCGGTGAACTCAGAAATATTATGTAGTACTGAAAACCTATAATAAGATAATTTATAACAGACCCCTCAATCACACGGCTGAAAAGACTGCAGCACAATATACAACCTATTTGGTCTGAGTCAACTCAGCAACTGAACAAAGAAAATGAGTCAATGAAGTCATACTTGTTGAAACATGTTTTGAACCAATATACACACAGTTTGTGAAAACTGCTTGTTTAGCTTGTCCTAGCTTGGATATTATCCTACAATTTAATCTTAGTACTTTTATTATTTCCTTTGTCTCATGTTTCGTACCACTATTACCAACCTAAAAAGAACTTTCAAAACCAATAATTTGGTATCAAAGGACTTAAAATGCAACCTTTTTTAGATTAAATATTGTTATTTATAAATTTTATAAATATTGTTATTTATAAATTTTATGTTACCTGTGTAATGTAAATTTTCAACACAGTATTTGATTAACTCTTTGTACCTTGTAACTGCACATATTATCCTGCCTGCTTAACCCAATTTTCAATAGTGATTGAGTGATGAATTATTGTTACTTCAAAGGCTTGTGATACATCAACCCTTTGAAGTACTACACTGTAAGAGCTTTCTATCCTAGCATTTTCAAATTTATATCACCAGTCCTTTACCTTTTATAGGCTCCAAAAGAGCAAATTTATGAAAATTTTCAAAATTTAAACAATATTTTAGGTTGAAGAACAGCTCAATTATTTTTCTGCACATACTAATCATACATAAGTGTAACAGGGAAAAAATATTGGCCTGTTAGGTACTTAGATCCTTAAATGTGTTTTATAAATCCAAAATTCTGAAGAAAATATTTTTTTAAATGAAATTATAAGCCCGAAAAACTCTTACTTAGCCTTAACTTTAGTCTAATTTTGGCTAAACCAAAAAAAAAGTTCATTCTTTAAGCTTTCAAATGAACATTAGCTGTCATCCCTGCTAATTAAAAAAGCTTTCTGCAGGTTTTAGAAAATAACACCAAAATGGCAACTTTTTGCCTGTCCGTGTTGTAAACAATAGCCTATATCTAAGGAAGAGTTTTTTTTAAATAAAAAAAGTGTTTGTAGTCACTTACCAAGTTTTATCAAAATCAAAATTGGTGGAGCACGAAATTTTAAAAAAATTGTTGATTTAACATGGAGTAACCCTAATAACAATATAATATAGTTTTTTTTTTCATATATGTTCAGGAGAGAAGTAGCCATCAGCAATACTCCTTGAGTGCTTCATCTTTGCTTTACGCACTTCCTGATTATATTTGTTGTGCAGTTGTCTATACAGTTCAAAGCTTTCAGCAACAGATGATAGTTTAGTCTTAGAGGTATGTCTGCAATTTAGCATTTGGTCCATCATGTCTTTTCATTAATGTCAGTAAGTCTTACGTCACCCAAGAGAATGGAGGTCTAAATTCACTCGTTTGGTATTGATAGAATTATGTTTATTGTACAACTGTACTTAATATTATGATGTTGAATAGTTCAAGTTTATCAATGATATTTACAAACCTACTAAATATGTGCCTTAGCATTATATCAGCATCTTTTTTTAAATATTTCAATAACAATATGGTTGATATAATAATATGTAATGAATTTTGGTTCAGATTTTGGACTGAGTATTGACATTTGCTATTTGAATTGTTTGAGAAAATGGTTCCAGCAAAGGAGAATGGTAGTAAAGGGAGGTCATTGACAAAGGAGGGAAAGAGTAAGTGTCTGATGGGTTCATCGACACACGCGGTTAGACAACATAGTGAGCGAAAGTACAAAGTTGTGGGGCTTGACCGTGTTAACTTGTTTCAAAGACTATTGTTAGAAATACAAGTGATAATTTGTTTGAAAATACTTTTCAGAATAAATAAAAACACTCACTCTCACTAACAAGATAATTGAATGACACGGTATCAACAACTAGAAATTAAAGGTGTATTAAAACTTTAGATAAAATTAATAAATATTGAGAAATTAGAGAATACATACATTTTTTATGAATGGAAAACTTCATAAAACTAATTTTAAAAAGAGAATGCATTTTAATTAGAACGTTTGCACTTTAATTGGCTGTGCTGGGATAATTTAATAAATTATTGTTGTATGAAAATTTAAAAATCTCCAACTTATGTAATCCAATGACTTTTCAAGTAAATTAACTGTATGGTACTTAACAGTCACAATAGCCACAAACACAGCAGTTAGGCCTAGCTCTTTTCTGTGAAAGAGTAAGTGCTAATTCCACCAATAATAATCTTTTGTAAGTGCCATCCTACAGTGGTGGATGGAATCCAATTTAAAACACATTAAGTAGTTTTTAAGATATTTTTAAAACTATATTTGTGCCAAGTTAAATGTCTTACCTTAAAACAGGTGCTAACTGCAAAAGTAGAACTATTATTCTGAAAATCCATTTGCTAGTAACTTTTTTTACAACAGACACACAATTTTTATCCATAACATACCTGAAACATAAGAATGTTATCAGCATAAAAAATAGAATTTTTAAACTACTATCTTTGGAATATGATTACAATTTTATAAAATTTGTAATTTTTCTAATGTATATAATAAAACTAAAAAATTCAGAGAACATAGTTTGTTTGAATTCAAAACAAATTAACTTATTACAATTATGTGTTCTGTCTTATGACAGGTCCATTCCTTTTGTCAGTGAACTTAGACCACCAATGCCCTGTCCTCTGCCTCCTCCTTTTTCTCCCAGAATTTTCTTTTTATCTTCAAGCAATTTAATATTTGGATCCTCCTCTTTCCTTATTCTATGATGTTTTGCAGAAGACAGTTCCTCCTCAGGACATGTCTGAACCAATTTGCTTTGTACCAAAGTATCACATCCAAAAGGGTTCTCTTCTCCCCACTCTTCTTAGGACTTTGTTTGTCACCCTGTTTGTCCACTTGATGTTCTCCAGTCTTCTCCAGCACCATATTTCAAAGATATCCAATTATTTCTTTTCTATCTTTAAGCGTCAAAATTTCTGCTCTATATAGCAAAATGTTCCAAATGTAGCATTTTATCAATTTCTTCATCAGTTCCAAAGTCAACTTTCTAGTCAGCAGTAAACTCTTCTTGATAAAACTCTTCTTGTCTATGGCAATCCTTGACCTAATTTTCTTGGTACAGTAGGTGTCTCCGAACTTCCCAGATACTTGAACTGCTCTATGTTTTAAAACTCTTAGTTTACAATTTTAATTTTCAGCGGCTCTTCATTTTTTTAAATCACTATCACTTTTGACTTCTCAATGTTGAGCACTGTGCCATATCTTCTCCCTATCTCCACTAGCCGGTCCATTATTTCCTGCAACTCTTCTTTATTTTTGGCCAGCAATGCAAGATATCTTCGTATTTTATTGTGTTTATGACGTGTACTCCTAACCTGAAATTGCCATGCGCCTCCAGGGCTTCCCTGACCAGCCACTCTCCATCCAAGTTAAACAGACTGGGTGACAAACAGCATACCTGCTTCACTCCTCTTCCTATCTCTACACTGTTGGTATCTCTATGCTGTTGGTATCTCCATCATTTAGCCTCACCTTCTCTTGCTGTATCAAGTACAGGTTGGCCATTAGCCATCTGTCCCTCCAGTTGATGACGATCATCTTGAATATTTCCATTAGTTTCTTCCACTTCCCTCTATTGAACACCTTTTGCCAGTCAATGAATACAATGTATACCTCTTCTTTGACTTCCAGCACTCGCTCTGAAATTATTCTCAGCATCCCAATGGCATCTCTGGTTTCTTTTCTTTTTCTGAATCAAAATCGGTCTTCTTCCATCACATTTTCTATTTTGTGTTCCAGTCACCTGTTGTGTATTCTTGCCATGATCTTATTCGCATGAAACATAAGGCTGAGATGCCTGTGGTCACTGCATTTTTTTACTAGTTTCTTCTTCTTTAAAGCCAATATGGTTAAGACTAGTCTAAAGTCCTTGGGCCATTCTCCTGTTTTGTAAATCATGTTTATAAGTTCTGTTGTTTCCCAGTTCCTTCAGAAGGTTAGCTGGTATGTCATCATCTCCAACAGCTTTCTTTCTTTGCATGTCCTTTATGGCTCTCTCCACTTCACTCTTTAAAATTCTGGTCCTCTTTAATCTTCTGTTTTAAGTTTAATAAAGTTTTTTTTTTTAGAACACAGGAATCAGCCCAGGACTTGAGACACATAGGTCAAGGTTATAATTTTTCACTTAAGTTAAGTGAATATGATTTGGATCAAGAACTTATACACTTTTTATAAAGTAGGCCTACCATATTTAAAAAATAAATCAATTCAGTACACACTGCTATAATTAATATTAAACACAAAAAAGTCAGCCATCTATTACTTAGTCTATTTAATTAACTAATAATTTATAAAATATTTGCTCGACTCAACTATTTCACAGGGTATTGCGAGATGCAAAAGCCTACTGGAATGTTCAGTGCTTGGACCTTAACTTTAATACCTTGAGCAGTACTGTGATATCTGTAATCCATGACAAGGTACAACATATGTTGGTCATCATGGCTGTGTTTGGGAGCAGTGAACTAGGAAGTTGTATTTAAATGTAATGATTTATTGATGGTCATGTAAAATAAACAGTATAGCAGACTATGCTAAGAGAACCTATAAAACTAAACTAATTTAGAAACATTACATTGGCGACGAGGATAGGATTCAAGTAACTTAGTTTGTCAAAATCAATGTCGGCCATGGCTGGTTATATTGGGCATTTTAAGGAATTAATCCCGCTGAGGACGACTGGGATATTTTCAAGAGGAAGTTGACGAATTTTATTAAGCTTAATGGATCCCGCTGAGGACGATTGGGATATTTTCAAGAGGAAGTTGGTGAATTTTACTAAGCTTAATGGATTGGAAGCTAAATAGTGTGAAACGCTACTGAGTAATCTAAACCAGGTTACTTTTAAGTTGTTAATAGATTAATGTGTGCCCGATACTCTTGAAACAAAAGCTATGTGGATTTGATATATTTGTTAAATGCACATTATTCACCTGTGGTTTCGGTTTTTAAGGAAAGATCTGACTTTTATTATGCATGTTGTGGGCTTAATGAATCAGTAACAGACTGGGCCGCTAGAGTTCAGCATCTGGCTTCTAGTTGCACGTTTGGAACACACCTATTTTTGCTCTTCTTGACAAATTTGTGATGGGTATACAAGACAAGAGAGTTAAAGAACGCTTGTTTACCGAGGACCCTACCAAGTTAACCATTAGCAAAGCTAGGCAGATCACTCAGCAGGTGATTGCTGCAAACACATTTTTCGAAGATATAGATGTTAAAAGGGAACCTGAAATTTTCAAAATGGCCACTGGTCAACAGGGCAGGAATAATTGTCCTCCCAAACAGAATTTTGATCCCTGTTCTCCTTGTGCTTTTGTGGTTGTACCGACCTCCTTCTCCTCTAATGGACAAGGGCAGTGGCACATATACATAAACTAAAGAGGGCTAAAAATAAATAACAAATGATTAAATTGCAGAAGAGCATTAGGACCACATAAACGTTAATAGGCCTTCAGTTTGACCTATACAACAATTTGCTGTCATGAAGCCTTCCCAACCATCACCTGTCAAAGGAAAAAAGGGACAAGGATCCTTTGAGTAAAAAGAATGACTTTTTAACCTGTACTAGTAAATTCAAGATTGCATATGAAGTAAATCAATATTTATTTAGAAAAATTAACAATAGGTATATATATGTATATATATATATATATATGAAGAATGGGGTTATGCCCATGATTATACAGTGTACCGTTGCCATAACAACATTTATCCTAACAATTACATTCAAGATAAATATACGACCCCTCAATGGGTCTCTGCGGCAACCCGCAATATACTGACAACAATAACTAGCCGCCACAGGCTAACCATCTGCATTTCAAAAACAGACTATATCGTATGACTTAGAATTACAATTTACAAGCACAACTATTTATGGCAACCAAAATCTATCTTCTCCGTTAAATGAGATAGTCCATGATTTATTTAGTCATAAGAATAAATCCACAAACAATATTTAGCCGTATGGGCTATAAACATTTCCCATATTATCCAGGCATTACGCCTTCAAAAATGTAAGATAAAAAACTTACAATGATAATGTCCCTCATTCTTTCTAACCATTATTTACCAAGCCGGAAGGGCAAAAAATCCCAGTAATACTATTAACCTGTAATAAAATATATTACGCCATGTTTGGGCTACGCAATTCGTCATTCCTATAAAGTTAAAGAATTAACCCAAAATAACAAATGTAAGTCCAAAATTAATTTTGTATCCTACTAGCCGAAAAGGAATTTATACCTAGCATAAAATTTACAATTAAATTTATAACATAATTCCGAAAGAGCAATTTTTTTTGTAGTACAGCCAAAAATGAATGAATACCTTGGGAAAAATCCCATCCTAGAGCAAGTGTCAAAGACACGGTTGATTCAAGAAGTGACCTTACGACACACACAACATCAGTTTATAAACCGTTATTCACTGAGTGGAGGGGAACATAGGGGGAACAAAAGAACATCGAAGAACAATCACACGGAACAGAGGGAAAGGGGCAGTAAGTTACCAAAGGAAACAAATAGATCATTGGAGAGGCGCGTAGAACATCACGTGTCCATCACGAGGTCACTCCCATGAAGCAACGGGTGACCTCGCGCTCAACATGCCACACCTCTAACTCTTTTAGTTATGTTTTTACACTCGGTGCAGAAACAGTGCGCGCTGGCAGGGATGTTGTTGACGAGACTCGAGACACACTGACCGAGAAACGGGGCATTTTGGTGAGCACAGTATTGTTTATTCTTCGGTGTTGTAGAAATAGTGTTCATTCACTAGTATTTTCTTCATGCTTGTAATGTTGATGTCAATCAACGTTACATGGTTATACAAATCACTCAATAGCACAGTGCAGGTTTGGCAATTATATTTGTGCCATTTGTAAATGTAGTGGGCACTTAAAAAGAATGTGTCCTTCAAAATTCAAGCGGTTCACTCCTAACCTTATGGAACCAGAGGAAGGGGAGGGAGGACAGGAAACATTTAGTTTTTTTAACCTCAATCACTTTGATGCTTAGAGGTTACCATTCAGTATTGAGGTTACACTAAATGGTGCTCAAATGATTGGACAGCTAGACACTGGGGCTACCTGCAGTGCTATGTGAGAAAGGTTATACAAGAAACATTTTCAAGATGTACGAATTATAAAGAAAAATGAGATAGTTAAATTCTACACTGAAGATCTGCAAATAATTCTGTTAGGCAGATGTTCACTCCCAGTTGCTTTTAAAGGGCAGGTAAACAGATAAGATTTCCATGTAATACTTAATGGAGGCCCTCTTATCTTAGGGAGAGACTTAATAAATGTTTTTGGTTTCAGGTTCAGTCAAGTGAACCAAGTAATGATGCCAAATGTTGACCTCAAAAATAAAATGATTTAGATGTACCGAGAGGTTTTTACCAACAAATTGGGCACCTTTAATAAGGCAAAAATGTCCCTCAAGTTGAAACCAGGGGCAGAACCAAAGTTTTTTGAACCGAGAAACATTTTATTTGCTTTAAAACCTAAAGTAGAGCTAGAACTTAAGAGGCTTCAAGATGCAGGTGTTATATCTCCAATTAAATATAGTAAATGGGGAACACCAATAGTGCCTCTAGTGAAGCCTGATGGCTCTGTTAGATTATTTGGTGACTATAAAGTAACACTTAACCCATATTTAGAAGTAGATAGGCATCCCCTACCTCATATAAATGATATATTTTACTCAATGCAAGGGTCTACTACTTTTACAAAAATTGACCACAAAAATGCCTTTCAACAAATGGAATTAACTGAGGACTCCTAAGAACTAGTTACTATTAGTACCCTTAAAGGTCTATTTTGTTATAACAGATGGCCTTTAGTTATTTCTCCAGCCCCTCAAGAGTTTCAGCATAGCATGGAAACTGCTGTAGCAGGCATTGAAGGAGTAGTGGTTTGACAAGATGGCATTGTTGTAGGGGGCCATACAATAGAGGAACATAATGAAAGGTTGAATATGGTACTGTACAGGCTCAGGTAATGTGGATTGACTGCTAATATAACCAAGTGTATGTTTCAACAACCAGAAATAAAAATTTTAGGCTACATAGTTGGGAAAGATGGATTGAAATTAGACCAAAATCTGGTAAAATCCATACTAGAGGCTGAAACACCAAAATCAGTCAGTGAATTAAAGTCATTTGTAGGTATGGTAGAATATTGCAGGAGATTCTTGAAGGGGGCTTCTGTCATCTTAAATCTTTTGTATGAACTGCTTAAATAGGGTGTTCCATGGAAGTGCACCTGGAAGTGTAATCATGTGTTTAATCAAATTAAAAGTGCACTCACCTCAGCCCCTGTTTTAGATCACTATAATCCGGATCTAGAGCTGATACTGTCTACTGATGCAAGTCCTCAGCAGTACTTAGCCAAAAGACCAAGGAAGGGGGCTATACGCCCTGTCACATTTATATCTAGAGTCTTAACAAAAATAGAGAAGAACTACCCCCAGATCCACAAGGAGGCCTTGGCCCTAGTTTATGGAGTACTTAAGTTTTCACAGTATCTTTATATGAAAAAGTTTATTTTGGAGACAGACCATAAACCACTCACTACAATCTTTGGCCCCAAGCGTGGAATTCCGGTCTTATCAGCAAATCAATTGCAAAACTTTGCAGCAATTCGGTCAAGTTTCAACTATGAGATCAGATATGTTCCCTCAAAGAAAAATTGTGCTGATTATTTGTCTCGAAGCATCAGTAAGGATGATCCACCACAAAATCTTATATTGAACTTCGTCAACTATGCAGAAGACAGCGAATATTTGAATAAAAAACTGGTTGCCTCAGAGAATGTAAGAGATAAAATATTGAGTAAAGTAATAAAGTTTATTCAAATAGGGTGGCCTAAATTGATGGATAGGGAGCTTAAGTCATTTCAGGTCCGTATCTAATGAATTATACATAGATCAAGAATGCCTTTTCCAAGGACACAGAATGGTTATTCCTTTAGCTTTATGAAATAAGGTCTTGGAAGAAATGCATAAGCCACATTTTGGAATTGTTAAAACCAAACTTATGGCCAAAAATTACTTTTGGTGGCCAGGACTTGGCAAAGAAATTGATAATTTGGTTTTAGGCTGTGGTCCATGCCAGAAAGTACAAGGTTACCCTGCCATGTGTGAGCTTATTCCATGGCCATGGCCAAAAAAACATTGGAGCCGTATACACTTGGATTTTTTGGGGCCCATAAATGGGAAAACCTATTTGATGATAATCAACGCCCATTCTAAGAGGCTAAAAATTTGCCAAATGTTGTCAGTAGCTACAACAGCCACAATTTGAACCCTGATGGTTTTATTTGCTCGATTTGGATTACCAGAACTTATTGTATCAGATAATGGCAGTCAATTTGTTTGTTCAAAAGAATATACTGATTTTTGTGACTTACATGGCATAGGCATAATATATCGCACAGGTGCACCACATTTCCCACAAAACAATAGCCAAGCGGAAAATGGTGTTGGCCAGCTTATACGAGCCGTCAAGAGAGCCATTCTTGCTGGAAAAGATGTTCATATGGCCTTGACAGAATTTCTAATGTACTATAGGAACACCCCTCAGCTAACCACTGGGATTGCCCTAGTGATGTTGATGATGGGTAGAGCTTTTCGAACACTATTGGATGTCATGAACAATAGAACATGGTCTAGGGGTAAGGTGTCAGACTTCTGTGCTGGCAGCCGGGGTTCAATCCTCAGTCCCGGCAAAGATTTATCTGATTACCAAACCCTTCCTTCACCTCTGACAAGACATCTTGTGAATGTGTAGAATGCCAGGCCTCCACCGTGGTTCGGATTCCACGTTAAACTGTAGGTCCTCCATTTCATCTCACAATCATCTTACCATTACACATTAGTATAAGTGCGTATAACCCGAACGGGTAGTAAGACGCGGTGCTAATAATAATAATAATAATAATAATAATAATAACAATAGAACAGATGGTCAAAACAATCAAAGCATGGAGGAAATAAGGGCCCATGTATCCTATAAGCAAGGAATACAGTGAAGATATTCTGGAAGAAGGAAAATCATTTTAATGTAAATAAAAGTGTTTTGGTCAACTTTTTAAACAAAACAATGTTATTTGGGAAAATGCTATAATTCACAAGAGGTTGTTTGAAAGACTATACTTAGTGAAGTTAGGCTCAGGAGATATAGTGAAACTTCATTTGAGCCAAATTACTGCGGCATTACCTTGTAGCAGTCAGAATATATCATCCCCCAAGGAGCCCCGTTGGGTTCACCTGATTCTCCTATTCATAAGGGGGAACAGGACATCGGAACGGAGGATCGCTCGATATTGCCCACACCCAGCCCCATCATTGGTGATGGGTCGAGTTAAGACATGCAGGGGTAATCCTCAGGGACATTAGGAGGTACACAACAGTCAAATCCAGAAGACAGGGGGAATACAGGAGCAAGACAATATGAGGTTGCAGAATAAAAACTGTGACGGACCATTCAACCACCCAGAAGGCTCACATACTCACCATTCTAAGGGAAGACAGGAAGGGGGAGATATTGGAATGTTCAGTACTTGGACCTTAACTTTAATACCTTGAGCAGTGCTGTGATATCTGTAATCCATGACAAGGTACAACATATGTTGGTCATCATGGCTGTGTTTGGGAGCAGTGAGCTAGTAAATATTATAGCAGACTATGCTAGAGAACCTATAAAACTAAACTAATTTAGAAACATTACACCTACAGCAACCATGACTTGAATATTTTGCATTTTTCCATAGCAAACTCAAAGTGTTTAAAATTTTTTAATCATTCAAGCTTAACCTAGCCTTCCAAGTCTATTAAAATTCAATAAAAATAAATTTTGGATGGATTAATACATTTGAAAACTAGTTATTTCCATGCAACATTGCCCTGCGTGGATCTTGTGAGAATAAGTAGTAGGCCACTAAACAAGAGGCCATGAATCTGATTGAGACACTTATTTGTCTTTGAAATTATTATAGTTTTTTAACAGAGTCTTTCTACCTGTTCAGGCTATATGCAGCAAAATTGATTGATTGATTATCCAATCAAATTTTTCAACAGTTTACTTTTATGTGTTTTATGTGAGTAATAAGAGAACAATTATTTTTTATTTGTATACAGATAAATATAGTCTGTGAATTTAATGAGAACTTTTAATCATATTTGAAATTAATTGACCATTTTATCAACCAACCTAATATTTTAATGGCCGAAATTTTTATGTGTCTTTTGTAATTAATGATGCCGCAAGATAATATTTATTTTAATGTTATAGGCTATTTTCTCGAAATAAAAGTATAAACGTTCTCTTTCCTATAGACCTAATTCTTTCATCAGCACTATTACTGGTGGAAACATCCATTTAAATAAGTTAATGACTCTTTAACTCACATTATCTACCAGTACTTTTCTACACAATTGATGTCTAGTAAAATATTTTAATAAATTATTACCAAAACGTGAATGACAAATTAAATTAGTTTTAATCCAATTTGGGTTGTAGTCAAAAATATATCGGTAGGGCCTACTGTTCATTTTAAAGTATTACTGGTTTTGAAAGTAAGTTAAGTTTAAATATAGGATTGTGTTTTCCAAAAGTCAGTGTGAAAGAGTTTAATGTATGAGTCTATGTGGAAAATGGATTTATACACAAATAAGTAAGCTAGTGTGTGAGTTATGAAAAGTTAGCATGAATGGGCAAAGGTTTGTTAGTGATGTTTGAGGAAGGGGTCGAAGAAAAGTCCATGAGAAATGGACTTGAATAACAAACCAGCATGGTTATAACTATCAGGGGGGCTGATAACACTTTCTCTCGAGTCTTTACGAGTCCACTCCCTCCTCCCTCCCTGCAGCAAGACTGATTTATGTGTGTCTAATTTAGTGGTGGGATATGACTAGTTTAAGATCAATGAACATTTTAACAGCCATTTCTCCCTCCTTCTCCTCCCCCAACACCCTCAACCCTAACTCAGAACGAGCAGTCTAAACATATTTGGTCACCCTTGATATAGGACCTAACTGTATGAATATTATACCAGGGAGCCCAGAACATGTTCACCGAGGTGAGAGTCTGCAAAGAGCCTCGTACATGTCATTAAAATCCTCAATAAAATATATGACCAGACTTTGGCTCTATAATACATCTAAGCCATTGATTTGTACAGCTACTAAAATTTTACCCGCCTCGGTGGCGTAGATGGCTAACGCACTTATCGTGTTGAGCTCGACTGCTGAGGACGGGGAGATCGAGGTTCGAATCTCGGTCGGGTGAACTGGGGGTGGTTTTTCCTAAATGGTTTTCAACTCTCCCTCCACGCAAATGCGGGTTCACTTCCTCTAATTCAACCTTCCCAATTCCCAATCCATTAGAGTAATTAGTACTTAAAAGTGTATAACCCGAACGGGTATTAAGACGCGGTGCTAAATATTATTATTATTACTAAAATTTCTAGTGTTATTTTAAACATATTTTTTACTGTAAGGTCTTGCATTTAAGTTACACTGTAGGAGTAAATTCAAAAATTGTTTTAATTAAATCTTATAGGCCTACTAGGTAGCAGCTGTCTTAGTACAGTTTCGTGTTGGCTTGACCACCGAGGAAGGGGAGATCAAGGTTTGGATCTCGGTCGAGTGAAATGGGGGTGGTTTTTCCTAACTAATTTTCCACTCTCCCTCCACGCAAATGCGGGTTCACTTCATCTAAACCCAACCTTTCTAATACCTAGACCGTTAGCGTAATTAGTACTTAAGTGTATAGCCCGAACAAGTATTAAAATGAGGTGCCAAATAAATAAAATAAAATATATGCAGAAATAGGCCTAGTTATTAAACTCAAGATATTTATATGAATACAATGTCCAAAATCTTAGCTCAGTCAGTACGGTAATGTGTATAATCCAAGATACAACTTTAAGCACTCCAAAAATGTATCAACATTATTGGATTGTTGGTCATAGGACAGGGTGTTGTGTTTGTTCCAATATTAGCTTACCTTACAGTTTGTTTCTAATATGTGTAACTTACTGACATTTTCAGTGTATTCAAAAGGTGTACATGTATAGTAGTTAGTTATTATAAATAAACATATCAGTTCAGCAAGTTACAGTCAATACCACTACACAAGTACCTTACTAATTCAACAGATGGGTGCTGATGAAGCCTACCTTCGCTTCTGTTCATGATTTATATGCAAAGTGTACATTATCATTATGATAAATTAATCTTTATTGTATTATTCCAATGGTAGTTACTTACATTCTTATGCTAATAACAGTATTAATGAAGGCTGGGAACAATATGAATAGAATAGTTAATCCAAAATACAAAAATCGCTCAGAACGATAATACTTATATGAAAGATAAATATCAAAAGCTACATCAATTATGTGACTCAAAATAGACGTCACTAAGAAAACTATATCCCAGTTGTTGACATTTAAATGAGGTGGAAAATCAATTTCATCCGTTGCTTCATTATTAGATTCGCCTTTTTTCAAAGACGCTAGAGATTCATTTGTAACGTTTAAAGAATTTGACATATCAATTAAAATTATTGTATGTCTTTAAAACATCGCGTTAATAATTTAAATTCAAATTTTATCATAAATTACAACAATAGTAAAAAAAAATAGCTTTTAAATTTATAAATACACAATAACGTTTATAACTTTCATAGAAAACTACATTAAAGATAGGTTTATAACTATAAAAAACGAGCGCGCAGCAAACTAGCACATATCAGTTTACTCACGACGCGATGCTAAATAAATAAAGACATCAAAGATAATTAGTCACACATCAAAATTAAATTTTCTAGAATCACACTACAGCATGAATTAGGGATGAGGGCGCTTATAATCGTTTAATAAATGCATCTTCTGACTAATCGATTATTTATATTGATTCAGAAGTTGCAATTCATCGAGTGAATCGATTCTATTTCTCACAATTTTTATGTTGGAAGGGAAAGCGAAACTAAGGCCACTACTCCCTTATCTATGGACCACTGTGGGTTAACACAATCCCAATGCCATTCTTAGCAACACATTTTGTAAAAGTTGACCAAACATTAATTGAAACTTTTATTTACATAGTTTGCCGCAATATGAGCTAGAACTGTGGTCGTTGTTATGAATATGGCCATGTAAAAACAATAACTACTGTTTACGATTGTTTTCTACAACATTAGAAGAAATCCTTAACGTAATTGGGATAGTTAAAGATGTTCTTGTTATTTTTATTCAAAATCTACTACAATTTGTGATGAATCTGTGAAGATTTAATACCATCAATGTAAGTGTGAATATGAAATAAGATAATGGCTTGTGTTTCAATTGATTGATTCTTTTCTTTCTTGGAAATTTCTAAGAGTTTACTCGATAGACTAATTTAGACTTTTTACAATGGTGCAAATATTACATTTTCATTTGAATGGTAAAATTAGTTTAAAAAAATACCCATTAACCTTTCGTTTTAATAAATTGTAACTCTAGTTTGAACCTTTATCTTAGTCGTTAAGGCCTTTAGAGCTTAGGGTCCCGAGTTAAATTCCCTGTAGCGTAATAACATTGCCCTAATATATTCATAAGTTGAAGACCGGGTGACTTTATTCGCTACTCGTTAGCTAGTTAACCCACTGGCTAGTAAAATTGCTGTGTGTAATGTACAAGTAGAGCTAGTAAAATATTAATAGGTGAAATAGCTAGGGAATTAGTCATAAGGGTATTGTTATTGCCCTTTTAATACAAAACAAACTTAAGGTTGAGTTGGAAAATAAAAATAGGAAAACAAGAAGAATGTGGGTAAGAAACTGGATCTCAAAACGTGAAAAATATGGTGTATCTAAAAGTCTACTGAAAGAATTGATTTATGAAAACTGCAGGAATATTATGAGAACACACATAGATTAGTTCAATGATTTAATTGAAATTATTGATGGACTGATAAAGAAACAAGACACGAAAATGAGGCTGGTCATCCCAACTGTTATAAAACTAGAATTAGCACCACGATATTTAGCTACCTGTAATTCGTTCAAGTCACTATAATATCTGTTTCGGGTTCCTGAAAGTACAAATTCATTGTTTGTACCCGAAGTTCTCACAGCAATATTTCAAGTATTGAAGCCTCACTGTAAGGTTAACTAAATATTAAATATATACATATATATTTTAAAAATAATTAATTACACAATGTAATATACTCTATAGCAGGGATGTGTATGGGTTAAGTTGGTCAATCTGGACTGAACTGACTAGAGTAGTCATAGAAGGAAGTGAGGTACAACATGTTCTGTTCCAAGACTTTATCTTTGCCCTGTTGGTGTTTTTACGTGCACGAGTTATGTAGTTCGTGTACAAGACTAAATATGTGTATGTGTAAGGACACAGTTTGGCAACGAGGTGATTGATACGTAACCCATGATATAGGCCAAGTCACCGAAGGGTTCATAATGGCAGCGTTTTTATCGAATTTCGCGGAATTCGATACTACACAACCACAGACGTGGACGAACTACTCAAAGAGGTTGGAACACTTTTTCATTGCTAATGATATAATCGACGATAAGAAGAAACAGTCTATATTGTTTTGTGGGATCGGGGATAAAACATTTGATCACTTAACTGCGTTAGTTGCATCAAAGGGTTCCGATTATAAATCATTTCGTGATTTAGTTAGTGTTTTAAACTGTTATTTTGCGCCAAAACACAATGAAATTTTACAAAATTTCTAATTTAGCAAAAGGGATCAGTGACCCAACGAGTCCATTGTGGAATATGTTGCTGTTTTTAGAGAGATGACCAACCGTTATACCTTTGGAATATTTACAAATCGGATGCTATGGGATCGCTTAGTGCAGGGGATCGTTGATGTAATATACTCTATTGCAGGGATGTGCATAGGTTAAGTTGGTCAATCTGGACTGAACTGACTAGAGTACTCATAGCAGGAAGTGATGGACAACATGTTCCGTTCTAAGACGTTATTATTGTCCTGTTTAGTGTTATTACGTGCGCGAGCTATGTGGTTAGTGTGCAAGATTAAATATGTGTATGTGCAAGTACACAACACTTTACTTTCGAGCTCTGCATATATTTAAGAATTGAATTGATATAGTAACGATGTTTGGTGCTCAAAAGCAGAGGATATTGTTCATAAATTCGTAAAAAGTCAACAATATTGTTGCTGTTCTATTTCATTCCAGACATTGCGATTAAAAAAGCTACTAACGAAAACTACTTGACAAAAACACCTCTACTGAGCGAGTGGGCGAGTTTGGTGACTCAGTATATTCAACACTTGCTGAGCTTGTCGGAACAAGCTTACTCGAGCACGAGTTTACAAGAAAGCAAGCAGCTAGTAATCTCGCCCAGTGTAACCGACCCTACTTAGCCACTATTAAAAGTAGCCTGTGTAGCATTAGCCTCAATATTATTAAAATTGTATACATACCTTGTATCATATTTGGATGTAAAGAGAATTGAAACAAGTTACACTAATCAATATTTTCATTTTAATGACTCATTTATTAAAACAATTTTCATTTATATCGAGTATTACAATTAAGCTCTGATAATTTATTCCAGCATTTCTGGATAACACATTTAAAAATAGCGAGCTAAGCTAAAAACTAATTTACAATAAATTATAACATTGATTTATTTTAACCATGAGGTAATTGTAAAAAATAATTTAATTTAATTAACAAAACACATAATACTCTCTCCGAAACAAAGTAGTTTATTGACTTTCATTTAAAACTTAGGGCTAGACTGTGTTTTCGTTATTTTATGCCATATCTTCTTTTTGGACATAAAATTCACTTCAATGTTCAATGGTCGCCTCAATTGAATTCTTTCACCTCCTTTTGTTAAAGGATAGGCTGCACCAAGGCCATAGTCAGTTTTTTTTGGGGGGACGGGGGGGTCCAATTCCCCTCCCACCAGAAATTTTATGAACAAAGTACATATGGCTTTATTTATTGTTCCAACAATATCAAAATTAACGTACAAGTAAATATTAGAGTGCTGTGTTCCCATGAAAATCATTTCAGAGAGCTTCTAGAGGTGTTTAAAATTATTAATGTTACCTAGCCCACGGCAATTGAGGGATGTACCCGCTAAGCCACTCCCTGATATTATTGGCTGGCTACAGCCTTGGGTTGTACACGGACTTTCCTTATTCTCAAACTTGATACTCTAGCTGTCATGAAACACAAAGCCTATGTCGGCGTTTGAAATATTTGTAGGTTATTTTTGTGGTTTTAGCTAAACTTGCTGTGTTTGAAGTACTTTGTTGGATTTCCAATATGTCTATTATATGTTTAAACTCATGCCTTAACTTGATTAAAGAATCTTTGTGATTTATAGAAGGATTATCCTGATTTGTATGCACCACTTAACCAGTCCCATCCGTTCTGTCTGGTGGCACCGAATAACACGCCAAGATGTCATCATTTTATTCGGTCAGGTCCATGCTATTGTAGAAGTCAGTAGGAATGTCTACACCAAAATGAACCTTGGTGAATTTAACCTAATATTTTACTGGTGGAATAGGATGAGTTGTCATTTGAAGATAGATTTTTTTTTTCTCCGCTGAGCACATATATTTTCAATATCGATCGCCCCTGTCGTACAAGCAATAAAATGTTGTGTTTATAGTATATTCATCGCTCATGCGCTTAATGTGACTTTGGACTCCTGTTAACTTGTTTTCAATAACTCTACCCATCCAATTTGTGACAAGCCAAAAATCTTTAATTCTTCACAATAAGAGATGGTACATTTATTCACTGTTCGTATAGAGCTTTTCTATAAACCATAAAAAAAAACCTTCAACAACGCGTTTCAACTTACCATGTTCTTTGCTTATGTGAACTAGTTTTGGTTACATGCTCCAACTTACTACGACGAGGCAATGGTGTGATCAAGTGGCCAATTCAATTTAATCCTTCAGCTTCCAAGTTGGGTGTAGTCTGAAAGAGAGGAAGGAGATTTAGAGCATGCACTTTGTGCTCTCCACCAGTCAACTACTCAGGTAGGTAAAGAGATGTGAACGTCACGGGATCAACTCCCTCTTATTAATAAAAATCTAACGACGCAACGGGAGGAGATATTTATGAAAAGTATAGTCAACAGACAGTGATAATAAACATAGAACTATTGTACTGTACATTTATCCCCAATCAAACTGTCCGACAGCTTAGCTTTCTTTGTTAAGGTCAATTCATAGGAAAAAAACACAGTCAGGACATTGAAAACACAAAATATGGAATTGGTTTGTACCATGCCAAAGAGTAAGCCTACAAACTTATAAACAATAATCCCAGCAAAAGAATTTACTATGGTATTTGTGACCTACCCCCAGCATTATCCCACAAAAAATAACAGACAGAGGTAAGCACAAGAGGGTTATAATTTTATTATCAAAGAAAACATGGGGGAGTGACACTTAAGAGTAATAGAGAAACCAGAAGCCAGAAGGGCTGCAAGGCACAAGGGACACCACCGAGGCCTGAAGGGACACCACCGAGGCCTGAAGGGCCTTACGACAATAATAACAACAGGCGGCTCCTTACAATTAGACGCCCTCAAAATGGCGTCCTCAGAGAACAGCATAAAAGTCTAACAAATTGGTCTCCAGTTTCATTATAGCAAATAATACACAAAATAGCCAATCGACAACATGAGCAGAGAGACAACCCCTTCTCATGATTCGTAACATAGGGTGAGACAACAGCTTACGTCCCTTACCTAAACAATGACATACACACTATGCTAATACTTGACATTGCCTAAAGTTTAGGTATACGTAAGGATTCCTAAACGCTTTAATAGCAAACAAGATGTCCTCAGAAATATAAGTCCTGGGCGGCCCGCGGCCCCACATTTAGTTAACATATAAAAAATAGACACCAGCCAAATTACAATGAACTAGTCTAACATTAACACCTAACAAGGCGTCCATACAATTGTTAATTTTCCCATCGGCTCGCGGCCCCACATTTGACCAATCTTGGTAAGAAACAAGAAGGCCAATATTAACAATCTCCAGACATTAGAGATACCTAAACTATCAGAGGAGACCAAATAACTATAAAGTAAACATTGCCTTAAGGGCTGACGTAATAGATCGTTACAAAAGCTATTAGTCGTAGATGTAAATTGAATTTTGAAAGATTGTAGATTAAAGCCAAAAAGAATTTGGAATATAGCGTCGAGCCTACAAAAGTTAGGCTATTTACCTTCTAAAGCCCAGAGTGTAATGTGTCTTTCCTCTGGGCTCACGCCAGTATACACATTCTGTGATAAACATGTGCTCTCAGGGCAAGGAACAAACACAAAGGGGGGAGGGGAGTATTCGAGAATAATCTCGAGAACCAATGGGCGTAGTTTGAACGTTGAAGAATAGACCGTAGAAGTTTTATCTGCAATGCGCCAGAGCGGCACGCGCAGACTGATGGTCACTTGTTTCTTGTCCACTTGGGAGGAGAGGTGGGGGGAGCCCAACCACACGGCCAGCGATGAGGCACGAACTTCAGTTCAGTTGGGCGTGGATATTGTGGTGACGAGCGTCTCGGGTTCATAGTAGAGGAGTCGGAACGAATCAAGTTGGGCTGTCCTGGTGAGTGTTATTATTTCTTCCATGTCACGTTGTAACAAGGATACATATTTTCACAGATAGTAAATATATTAATTATGTATTAACTTCAACATTCTCCCACATTAAACTATTTATTTAATCCTTATCTAGTCCTATTCCCTAACAGGGAATTTAGAGTCTAGCTTTATGAAGTGGCTTAGTCATTATATCCACAGTTTAATGTTCATAGACAACTGTCTTGATATCTGTAGTGCCCTCTTTGATACACTCCCTCACTAAGAAATGTCTATTGCGGATATGCTTTGTCCTACCTTGATTCTGAGCCACTATTATAGCTGCCTCGTTGTTAATTTGAAGTTCTGGGTTCCTCTTCAATTCTACGAAGTGCTTCACAAGATGGCGTATCCATACTATCTCACGAGCTGCTTCACTGGCTGCAATAACTTATGCTTCTGATGTGGATATAGCAATAGAGGCTTGCCTTTGGCTGAGCCATTAAATCACTCCACCTGCATAAATACATACTACGCCTGAGGCTGATCGTCCTGTTGTCACATCAGTTCCATGATTAACATCACTGTAGCACTCAAGCATTCCTTCCTTGATTCTTGGCCTATAGACAATTATATACTCCTTGGTGCCTTGCAGGTAGTGGAAAACGCACTTGACACGAATATAGTCTACTTTAGTTGGGTTTTCCAGTTTTCTACTTCCAACCTTCAGGTACATTATAGCTTCCACTGCCTATCTGTATGGAAACTCTTCCTTCACGTTGTTTTCTTCTTCCTGTTCAACTGGATGCTCTCCTTTAATTATTGGAGTTGGTCTACATTCACTCATGCCAAAACGTTCTAATATCTTCTTTGTATTCGCTATTTGACACACTTTGGCTGAGCCATCACACCTGCATTCCAATTCTAAGCCTAAGAAATATGACGCAGGCTTTGAAGTAATCTTAAATTCCCGTTTCAGTTTTTCAATGAATTCTGATGCCTATCTTAAGTTTGAGGCAACTACTAAACCATCATCCACATATAAGGTCGCAAATAGCAAATCTTCTTGTTTATCAATCATTTCTTCATATTGGTTTTCACATTCTTCTATTATTAACTATTGCTACTATTGTTTTTCGCCCTCAGTGTCGAGACTAGTTTTAAGGAGAATGTGTCCTTCCAGTGTTTTGTTTGTGTATGGGATTTAATTCCCAATAGGTAATTAGCATTATTGAGGTTTTCCTAAATGGGAATAAGTGACTCAATTGCTACTTTGACTAAATTTAATAACCTCAATGTGCCATCTGTATATGGCCTTTCTAATTTAATAGATCTCCTTGACCTTTAAAGCACATCCATAGCTTTGAATATATATATTTGGACAAGATACCCATTATGGTTACTAATACATAGTATTGAAACTATTAATTTGGAGTGTTCTCAAGAGCTTTGTATCATTGCTAGATTACTAATAAGCTTATCTAAAAAAAAAATATGATTCTATTTTGACTGTCATAACTTCTATAATCCAATTCAGAGGAAACGTGCTGCTAGTTCTATATTTTATTATATAAAGAAAGATACTCTTGGGGATTAGATATAAACTTACATTTTCAATTTAAACCTTGTTTTAAATCAAATAAGTCACTTTCTTTATATGTATTTCTCTATTTCCTTGCCCTGTGTTTCAACAACATCACTAATGGGCTTGTTTCCTCGACCATGTGTCAACTGCGAACTGCGTCTATACGAATATACTGAGATGTACAGGTTGTTTATAAAATAGCTCCAAGGTTTTGTAAATTCATATTAAATCCATCAAGTGTGGTGGATCGGGGAACACATTGAAGTGGTCTAGTCACTAAATTAAAGATATGAACTTTCATTATATTTATTCATTTAAGTGTGCCCCATTCTATATTGGTGTATTTCTATTGCATATAACGAGCAACTAATCATGAATTCCGGTGGAGATCCTGTAAGGTATGAACGCACATCTTTCACCTAAAGAGGATGTAAATAAAATTTGTTTGTAGTCTCATGCGGAGCTTCTCTACTCAATCAGACATTATGAATTTGTTGTTATGGGTAAGACCATGGCGAATGACCTCCGTGCCACTTTCACCCTGTTTTGGACACATCCAGTGTCATCGTATTACGCCAAAAATACGGATAAATGGGAAGATGAAGGTATAATTAATATTGTTAATGATATTGGAGTTCTTGAATTAAACTTTTCAATAAAGGTGAGTGAGCTTAATACTTATACATAATAACTTAATTGCGCTGCAAAAATATCTAAACATTATACGGATTCTGTGACCACTTGGGAAAAGCTATGAGTTTAATAGAGTTCCGCTTGGCATTAGCTACGGGTAGGTTGGAGGAGGAAAAGGGGATGGGAGCTGCACTCAGTCAAGTGTTGTATAGCATTAATTCTAATTTCAAATATAAATTTGTTAGTTGTTGTTAGTTTAAAAAAACTGGTACCTTAATTCCCTCCAAATCTTATATTAGTTTTCCACGTCAATTTAGCAACACCAAGCAAATTTAAACTTTTTTTTTAACAATAATTAGCAAAATTTTACTGTAGTTGTCTTGTTTATTAATAATATAACTCTTTTTTAAGCTTTTTAATATTTCCTCTGGATTCCATATTACCTAAAACAATAACATTAAATTTGATGGTTCAAATTTCTCTATATTATTTGAATAGGCGCGTGTTAATATAGTAAGGTACTAGAGCTTTTTGGCTTCTATGTCTGACCACTGGAACTAAGATTTAGAACTTATGCAATTTACATGATGATTAGTTTTATATTTAATATCGTCAACAAGTGCACCATCAGTCAGTCAAAGATGTAAAAAGGAGTCACATAGTAAAAGTTAGTTTACGAATTCACCAAATTACATTTTAAAAGTTAGTTTGTATATTTACCGTTAATGGACCAAGTACATATACGTGAAGATCCATCGTTCCATAAATAAGAAAATAAAAATAATTATCGTGCTGTTATTGATCACAAATCTTTTCTTTCATCATAATATTCTCCCTATTTTCTGATTTTTTTTCTCTACGTTTTCGCCATACCATAACTGCAAATATTCCCTCCATGCTTTCTTATATTATTTTAATTCTATATTATTTCACAACGTTAATTTTGAATGTAATAAGTGTTCTTTGCAATCCTTGCATCATTATATTACAATAATTAAGCCCGAAATATATCTATAAGAAATAAATTATTTTAACAATGTAAATACCTAAAGTGATTTATGTTATTTACTATAAAACTTTTATTATATTTACAATAAATAGATTTAGAAATCATATTATCTCAGCTCAAGGCACTGTGGTATGATAACAACTCCCATATTATCAGTAATGTTTTAATGCTTGGTGGATTTATCATTAAATAAAATAAATAAAAACTTGATATATTCCCAAAATTCATTAAATGTTTACAAACATATACAATAACCATATCTGTTATAAACTATTTTGAACAATTATTAATTACGTTCTTAAAATATATTTTATTTAACATATTGACAATACCCTATTTATATAGTAGATGGCAAATCTACCAAAAAAGGTGTAAACAGCCATTTACACTAATATCATGAGTTTTTAATCATTATACCTAGCACAACCACATAATTTAGTGCTACTATACCATATAAGTTGTACTAAATTAAATATTACATTTATTGGTGAATGAATATAACATTATAAAGATTCTAGAGTCACATTCTCTATTCTGTCGATTGAAATAGTCGAATAAAGTATCGATATTTATCAATAACAAACCAAATTAAATAATGTGTGAAAATGGCGGAATGTGTAATTGTAAAGTTTACCACTGAAACTGTTGGTGCTCGAATTGAAGATGGTAGTGTAAATTCTCCTGATGAGAATGACAGTGATATAAAAGATTCGATATTTGGGTTTTATCACTCGACTTGCCTTTTATTGTCAATATTGACATATGTCGTAGATGTTGGACTAGACTGTTGGCTGGCACATTTGTATTACAGTCAAGGACAAGGAGCATATTTTGCACTAACTGTGACTTTTGTAGTATTTCCAGCTCTCGTTACGACAGCTTTTAGTATGAGATGGTACGTTAAAGATTTATTTTCTCATCGCATCTGATTTGAGTAGATCCTATATGTGAAAATGACACCCTTTTTACCCATCTGGTGTTACACCCCTTTTAAATGCATTGTTGCAACCTTTATGTAATGAGAATCGTTGATCTAAATATTCTAATATCTTTTTTATGTATCTTATACTCTTATAGTCCTAATGAATGTTGGAAACATGTTGTGTCTGTACCTTAACACTAGTATCAATATTCATGATTATTTACACTTTTCAAGGTTGTGGAGTCTTATTCAAAGATTTTGAAAATTGTAAGCTAAGAGGGTGGAATTCTTTAAACTTTTTCTATGTCATACCATAGTAAGTTTAATAATTATTTTATAATCTAAGCCTATGTACGCACATCAGTAAGATTCCAATAATAAAAAAATTAATATAGTAAAAAAGACCTATATTATTATAAAATAAAAACAAATCTCACCCAGAAGAATCTAAATATTCAAACGATTGCAATTGTTACATATCACCAAAAGTATTTTAATAACGCCTACTCAACGTTTAACATTCTTATTTATTATAAAACATCCCAACTTAACAAAACCTAACCTTTCTGACCTTCCATATATGCCAATAAATTGATTTTTTTAAAGTTTGAGATGAAAATATTTAAAAAATAAACCAAATAAGTTAGTATAGGATGACTTGTTCATGAATATGGATGGTGACATGTTCGTGAATACTGTGGGTATATGTTTGTGAACATGAATAGTATGTAGGCTATGCCAATACAGTATTTTAGGGAAAGATACCTAAATTTTAGTGATAAAAATGTTGCCTCATGGGAGACTAGGTTTTGTTAAGGGGCTAACTAGGCTAAATTAAGCTGGCCATAGGCTGAAAAGATGATTAATGATTATGATGAGATTGTGATAGTTTATGACAATAAACACTATTGATTCCGTTCTAAAATTTCTTATTGTCATGTTGGGACATTTTCATTCCCTTAAATATTTACTTTCTGGTATTTAGGTTAGTAGGCCCTAGACACCTATATTTTTTATTTTATTATGCTATATAAAATAATTGCCAAATTATCTGAATAGTGTTATTATTCTATTCATAGTATTGTGTGTCTGAAAAATAAAAATAAGTTAACGGCGTTCTATATTAAATGACAAATAATATTCTTAAAACACTAGTAAATTGTATATCTTCACAACTAACACACAGATTTGCGACATAAGGAGATTAATTGTATTTGTTTTCAAGTATTTACTAACTTTATTGGTCAATAAAATACTTTCTTCGACCATTAGCCATTTTGGTCTTATCGGTATTCTTTAATATAGGTCCTAACTCTTATTCGATTTCTATTCTGTGTAAAGTACCTCGCATAATTATTTTTTCTCATCAAATAAATACATTCACACTAATAAAATTTCCCTAAAATACTACTTTCAGTATAATATTCTAGCATTAGGCTTAGCCTCCCTACTTTTTATTTTTTTATAGAAGTTTGAATTTCGTTAGGTTATTATGGTTTGTAACCATAAACAAATAAACTATTTTGAAAGAACTTTTAACACACATGTTTTAATATATTTTTACATTTTAAGTTGCCCCTATTGTAACCTAGGTAACTTAGTCTGACCTTTATTAAGAGGTGTTTCAAGCAATGTTAAATACTACTGTCTAATAGTCTAGTACACCTTAACTGTCCCGCATTTGGCTATTTTTCACTGAAATGGTACCATGTGTTGATATTTTATTCACTTTATCATGCACACTATAGTATGTAGAATTGAGTAACACTCAGATTTAATTTTTATTTAACAATTTAATCAAGTACTGTATCTATAATTCATTTACGACCTTAGTTTACTTGGATGACAGCTCAAAAAGTTACTAGAAATAGTCCCTAATACATCTCTACGCCAACAGCTGACATCTGTCACTTTGGATAACTGTAATAAAAAAACAGATGGTAATATATGAATGTGATAGTTAACCTCAGTCATTTAGGCCAATGTTATTTATATATTTATTTGAGGTCGGAAACAAAATTTATTTATCGTTTTATTCCACTTAAAAAATATATTATTCATAGAACTTCCACAAAAGGTCTTAGGAAAATAGCATCAAATGGCGGCCGACGAATTTAAACCATGTGGTTGAACATGTCGGAAACAAGTTTCTTTTACAATGTTGTACCCACGCAGTGGATATAAATATTTTATTCTATTAAATATTTTGAAATACGATAAGATAATCATAAAATAATTTATTATACATAAAAAAATGACAAATATTTTCTCTTTTCTAAGTAAATACGATGCCTGTATTAAAAGGTATTGATGTATGCATTATATTACACATAGTCATTAACGTTCCTAAACTAAGAATAAGTACTTTTAATCATGTTTAAAATATTGTTTCGAGTTGGATGAAAAGAAATTAATAAAAGTAATGAAATAGTATGAAAAACTTAAGTTTACTTTATTATAAATGTAGAATATAACAGGTAATTAAAAAACTTAGCATCCATAACAAAACAGTGATATTTTACAAGTGTTGACAACACAAAACCTAAACACACGATTTTTGAACTGTCATCCAGGTAAATACCTATAATGAACAGACTCTAAATAAAACTCGATAATATATCACCCTAATCACTTTTGAAATGTTAATATTGACATTGACATATGACTTTACTTTGATTTTGCGCACTGGATGGAAGACGTAATTCCATGATCCTTTGCGTTACACTCGTGATCTTGTGCACTGTGCACTAAAATGGCTATGGCGTGTGATGAATCATGCACACTTATTACATTGAATTGTTTATTTTATCTATAATTATAAATTTAATATATTTACACATTAAAGGTTAAGTTAAGCTGGGTTTATAAAGTGTCATAGTGATGAAAGGTTAGGTTAAGCTCAGTTGGATAAGTGCCATGATAATTAATATAAACTTGTTGTGGTATTTCAATGATTTCATCAATATGTTTTACTTTGTCTATAATTTGGTCATTTTGGATATGTGTGATCACCTACAACTAGTTAGATCATTTGAAGTTAAATTTACTATGAAATAAAGTTAATTGTGGTCGGCAGAGACGGTTTTTACACCTTCATAAAGGCGGTAAAATTATGTTTGGGGCTTAGTGTAACATGTCCAAATAGTTTTAGAACAGCTGAAAGATATCTGTCGCTTAGGTGAGTGGAATTTTTTCTTATTTAATTTAAGTTTTTTTCCTTGCTTTTTTGATTCAGATGTTTAAAATAATGTACAGCCAATATCAATATCTTAGATATTTTAAGAAAAAAATGGCTTAAAATGAAACTGTTAAGACACACTAAACTCTTGTGCAACATTAGCCTGTCACATATGTGAATTATTACCAGCCTAACTGTCTAATAGAAAAAAAACTCTACAAACAATTAATATTAAAATTTGTATGGAGGAAATAGCCTAATAATGCATTTTTGTAGTGTTAAGTCATAAAGAAAACATGTTTCTGACATTCAGCGTAAGCTTACCCACTTGACTGTGACAGACTTCCAATCAACTTAATGGCTGGTGACAACGATTTTGTGATCTGAATCTCGGCTGGGTATTTGGAAGTGGCTTTTCCACTTTTGATTTAACTTCTAATCGTAATTTTCCTATTTTCTCTTCAAACAAATTTGGGTGTGCAATCTTTTAAACAGTCCTTTTTATACCTACTATGTTGATTAAACCGTTGATTTACTACTTAATTAATACCAACACTAATGCTTACCTTTGCAAATTATCATAATTATAGTGCACATAACATGTAAGTACATCATACAAGGTTCACTGTTCCAATTTTAGTAGAAAAGCAGAATTATGATTTGCTTTAAATATTTAAAAAATAAATCATTTGTGTTACCATTGTTGACAAGAAATAATTAGGGCAGTCACAGATCATATGATTTGATGTACTACCGAATGTAAAATATGAATAAAAAAGTTTAAGTAAGCCTACTTTTACTGTCATTTTTGTATCTGCCGGTTACTTAGCTTTGCATGGCATTCTCACTAGGCTAGATATAGTCAAACTTACTGGCCTGCAACTAGTATTGTGATTTATTGTTTCTTTTCATCCTCACAGGTACATAATGGATGGGGATGAACCATCACTTCCGAAACCACCACTATGGAAGTGGATTTTGAGAATAATCATACTTTTGCTTCAGCTTGCACCTATACTCAGGTGAGTGAAAATATAAGCTCAGATTTTTTCTCTTATATCTTTGGGTAAAATAATAGGCCAATATTTTTTTTATATCTTTTAACTTAAATTAGTTGAAAAATGACACACTCAGGGTGTCTCCTATCTGGGAAAACTGGAACTAGCCGGGACTGACTTGTGAAAATACTTGCAAAATGTGTTTTCATCTTAATTCATATTCTTTAAATGTAACGTGTAGAAACTCACTTTGGTGGCCACATGTTCTAAGGTACTGCTCTCACAGTAGCCTATGCTACCGATTACGAGATCAAGGTTTGAATCTTGGTCGATTTTACAGGGGGGGGGGGATTTTTACCAAATGGCTTTCCACTGCCGCTCCACGCAAATATGGTTACACTTCCTATAACTTTTCTCCTCCCTAAAACCATTAGAATAATTAGTACTTATTCGTATAACCAGAGTATTAAGATGTGTTGTTAAAAAACCTAATTAAACTGTCTGGTTTCTAGTCTTGTCTAATTCAGAGGGTGAACCTAGTAACTTAGTACCAATGATGCCATATTTTAAAATTAATTATCTTTTGTAGTAAAATAAATGCAAGTACTTTGTCTTTGAAGGTTATTTTACTGTTGAGATGTTAGAAGAATGCATGGATCAGTGTTGTTGTAGTACAGGCATTAGCAGTGGTAGAACCATGGTAGAGGCCTACAGTCTATAAGATAAGGTCAGTTAAGGTAAGACAGCTTAAAATGAGCTCACATCAAGACAATACTTTTAAATGATGGTCTTTACTTAATTCTATCTTAAATACCTCTTTTGTTACTAGATTATTACTATAAAAGAAATTAATTTTATCAAAAATGAGTTGCATACCTACAGGATAAAACTGTTATTTTTTTGCAGGTATTGTGATGCACTCTCCTATGGTTTGCAAAGTGTTGCTGCAGGAAAAATGGACAAACGAGCCAGACAGCAAAAACTGTACAGGAAAATGTTGGATGAAGACTCTGACGCGTCCTTGTTGAGGTTATTCCACTGTTTCCTTCATGCAGCACCTCAAGCAATCCTGCAACTTATGATTCTCATCTTCCATGCAAATCAGAGAGACACATATTCTATGCAAGGTATATTGTGGTCTCTTAAGAGGTTGGATAATACATCTTTCTTTGTTAGGGTTTATGAAGAAATGTAAGGTTAATCTGACTGCTTTATGGGCCATTTTTGTCTCTTTAAATATAGTACTCTTAAATCTTTTGCTGCGGCATTCACATTTATGTACAATGCGCTATGTGTCAAGTTACGCCAATCTCATATTATTGCAAGCTCAAACTTTACGTCACATTGGGTGTTGCATTTTATCGAGCATTGTAAACAAGTTAACTAATGGCATCTTTTTACAATATTGTGGTGTTTACTCTTATAAGTTATATTTTCTCCTCCCAGATATCACTGCATACACACATTTTGTAGCTTTCTGACATCTTATGATAGCTTTCAAAAGCTAAGTTATTAATAACAACAGTTTGTTTTTAAGTCTTGACAAATATTTGTGGCTTGTAAAGATGGTTTCATCTAGTTCACAAAACTTGGCAGATTAAGATACAACAAAACTTTTATTTGCTGATTTTGATTCAGAAGGGGATGTTAGTGATTTTAGGGATAATTCAAGTGATGTTTCAAGTTGTGATAGGGATGATGACGTTCAAGAAGAAAAAATTGAAACACCATCAGCCTTATCATGGAACAGGGTTCAAAACCACGTTGATCTGGGCTTGAGAAATTCACCGCAATCAAATGCAAAACTAATTGGTGACATTGCAGGATTTAACACCATTTATTTTTTATTTTTGAAAACATTTTTCTTGATCATTATTTATCCACACAACAGAACAAACTGAGGTATTCTCTAACCAGTTTCTTGACAAAAGCATGACTTTCCATTTTGTTCTATATTTAATACTTGGAATTGTTGTAATGCAGAAGGTATTCAGGCATTGGTTGCCCTTGAAGTTGGAATGGGTGTGTGTAAACAAGGCTTTTCTTGAAGAATATTTCAATGTGTCACACTGGCTAAATAATATACCAAACTATTCCCTTGTAATGTCAAGAGATAATTACTTCCTGTTATGTTCTACTTTGCATTTCAGTAATAATGAGGAACATATTTTAAAAGTTAAACCGATTTACAACCCAGGCTTCAAAACTAGCCTTATAATAGAACTTGTAATGAATAATTACCTTGAACACTTCTCCCCTGGTTTACAACTATCAGTCCATCAAACCATGCTTCGTTTCAAGGGTAGACTACGGTTCAAGCAATACCTGCCATCGAATCCTTCAGCCAAGGGGGAAGTCAAAGTTTGGTCTCTCTCTGACTGTAAAACTGGGTTCCTTTGTAAATTTGATGTGTATACAGGTACAGCTAAGGATCTAGGAGATAGTATTGAGCCATTAGGGTAAATGGTTGTTTTGAACCTCACAAAAGAGTTTGAAATAAAAGGACACATATATTATAACTTTTTCCCACGTTATGCTATTTTTCATAAACTAAAAACAATGGACATAAGTGCTTGCAGAATGAGGTCATACAGAAAATACCTTCTTATTGAAATGAGACTATAATTATAAGGACATGGTGCATGCATTACTTAAGAAATGTTTTAATTATAAATATTGTTTTTCAATATCAAACTTTGACATTATAAGCTTTTACACTACACTGCATCGAAACTATTAATTGCATTTAAAATGTGTACGCATTATATCTTACCTGTACATGTTTGAATGAACTCTTAAGATAATCTAAAGCAAGGTTCAGCCCAAATGTCAAAAGGAACACTCTAAACTATAGTTACTTTAATAAGCATAAATTTACATTTTTGTACTTTCAAAGGAAGTTGTCTCTGTGTTTTTTCATATTCTCATTTAAATATTGTCTCGAATTGAAAAAATGGTTCTTGTACACCCCGAATAAAACATCAAACAACAGGTTAGAAGCATATAAAGAAAAATAATAATCGCAGAAAATGTTAATTCAATTTGATTTTATTATTTATATCTATTATAATATTTATAATTGTGTGGCTCTTTTTAAAGTTTTATTTATAGTATCTTTACCATTGTTAAATTATACAGTAGGTGGTATTATATGTTGTGTTTTATGGTAAATGGAGATTCGTCACTTATTAAATCAACTTGTTAATTGATTATAGAGTCTTCATCTCATTTAATGTACACTTAACATTACTATCACATTCAATGACAATATTTCATACAAGGAGGTAGCAATGGCCAAAAATATTTGAAATTAAAATGGCTGACCCCAATTGACCATAATAAAATATATTGAAATATAAATATTTTTCTAACTTGCAGTAGGTATAGAAAATGTTCTGTAAAATGCATTTTTTCTTCTTTATTTTAACATAATTAATATATTATGAATAACAAATATTTTCAAATACAACTTCTTAAAGTTAATTTCTCTGGATTATGAAATTTCAAATAATTCCACCTTTAAGCTATTACAGTTGACAAAATAAAATAAAATAAGAACAATTTTACTAAACCAAATTATTAAATTATTATAAAATAACTGATTGAAACTAGAATGTTGACATTGGTAAACATGGTAACTAATTGGAAAATAAGGGCTCTACATCTGATGGTAAATGACTGTTTAACCCAGCGATGCAGGGTTGGGCAGTGGTGTGTTCCCTCATTTCTGTGGCCTGGTCTCTCACGTCATACCACCGCTCTGTGAGGTTCGCCAGGGATGACAAGGAAAAGCTTTCTTGTCCTGGTGCTGTCGTGCAGTTCTGCTGGCACTTCATGAGCACAGGTATGTCCTCGTCTAAAATACAAACAAGATTCAGTTTCATAGTCAGACTTAGTGCGCCTCCAGTGCGGCGCTGTACTAAATACAGGACAACACACATCTAGA
>CABEEJ010002520.1:10266-109010 GCA_901482245.1 Timema douglasi
GAGCATGTGGCAATAAAACTGAAACTACTTCAGCTCCTAAAAATGACACACTAGCTCAGTCAACAATTCAAGATGCCTTTCAGAAAGGTTTGATCATGCGGCCTACCAACCCATTAGCACACAAAATTACAGAGCAAATTGCAAAATTGTTTGCAATGAGTCTGTGGCAATAAAACTGAAACTACTTCAGCTCCTAAAAATGACACACTAGCTCAGTCAACAATTCAAGATGCCTTTCAGAAAGGTTTGATCATGCGGCCTACCAACCCAGTAGCACACAAAATTACAAAGCAAATTGCAAAATTGTTTGCAATGAGTCTCTTGCCATTCGAGCTTGTGGAGGAAGAAGGCTTCATCAACTTAATGAAACATGTAGTGCCAAACTACAAAGCTCCTTGCCGCACCATATTTTCGCGAAACTATATACCAGCATTATATGATGAGATAAAAAAAAGATTTAAAATTTCAACTTATTAATGATTTACCCCAATTTTTTTCTTTGTCGCTTACCTCAGATGGATGAACGTCACGTGCACACTACAGTTACATAAGTCTGACGTGTCACTATTTAAAACCAGACTTAGAATACAAGTCATTTACAATGAACACCGTGCTACTTAATGAATCACACACAGCTGTGAACATAAGAGCTACACTACAAGAGGTTGTATGTGAATGGGGCATTGCTTTAAATGAAGATACACTTCCAATATATTGTGTCAGCGATAATGCTCCAAATGTTCGTTCTGCAGTTAATTCCCTGTTTATTTCCATTCCATGTTTTGCCCATTTCCTACAATTAGCTATCCATGATGCCAAAGCAGAATGTTCTGGGGTTTGTACGCTTTTGACAAAGGCAAAAGCAATTGTGGGACATTACAGTCGTAGTCCGTCCGCAAGAAAAAGATTACATACGGTAATGGAAGAGATGGGACTGCCAGTACTAGAGTTAATTCAATGGAAGCAAGCAGCAGGCATTGTAGAGGTTCTTGGGCCACTAGCTGACGCCACCAAGGAAATCAGTGGGGACAGTTATCCCACCTCTTCAATGGTTATACCCATCCTTCATTGCCTCAAATTCCATCTTAATGTTTTTATCACTAGCAAGAAGGATGGTGTAATGTTCGCAAGAAGTTTAGATAAGGCTTTGAAATCTCGCTTCAGTTTCTACGATTCAGATCCAATTTTCTGCCCATCCATGCTATGTGACCCAAGATTTAGAGGTGTCTTGATCGATGATATGGTGGCAGTAAACACGCTAGCAATTGAAGTTAAGAAGTTGAGTGACAAGTCATCTTTAGAACCTAACATAAAAGATGAACAACCCTCATGCTCCTCTTCTAGTTCTGGACTATGGTCAAGTTTTGATTCCATACCAAATACCACCCAACCTGTAATAGACAACAATAGTGAAGTGAAGGATTATCTAAATGAACCACGCGTGCCCAGATCAACAAAACCCTATATCTGGTGAAGGGAAGAGGGTTCTCGGAAATACCCTAATATCTCCAAGGTAGCCCTCAAATACCTGCTACAAGTGTGTGCAGTGAAAGGGTATTTTCTAGTTCAGGAAACATTGTAACTGCCAGGCGTGAATCGTTAACCCCCATTCATGTCGAGGAATTAACATTCCTCCAAAATAACTTAAAGTGAAAGTGACACTTCCTGTGTAAATAATTTCTTACGTTTGTTTTTATTTTAACTTATAAAAACTGTTTGATGTTGATATAATTTTTCTTAATTCTTAATACATGTTTTTTAAAATAAGTTATAACATAATCTGCCCTAAAGTGAATATTTTTTAAAGTTTAATTGTAAATCAAATGTAGGATAATATTATTGCACAATGTCACAAGACTGTAAATATTTTCTTAGCATATAACTTAACCTAATATAGTATGTACCTATATTTTTTATAAAATATAATTGTCTATTTACGTGCCCAAGTAAATGTCCTTTTAGTAGGCCTACGTATTTTTTTCTAAAAAGGTTAATGTCTTATTGTGTATTATTACATATTTAGATTAAATTGTAATGTTGTATTAAAGTTAGATAAAATATATAAATTTAATAGCATTTGAACTAAATATCAATATGTTAAGGCTAAAAACATCCAGTTTTTTTTAGAAAAATAATTTGTTTTAAGAGCTATTATTAGTTGTTTAAATTTTATTCGAACTTCGATTCGACTTCGAGAATATTCGCTTCGAACTGAAAAAACTGGCTTCGCACACCCCTATATATAAACAACTACAATATTTTATTAAAAGCATTAAAACACTAAAAAAAAGTAAGGCGTAATAACCCAAACGGGAAGTAAGCTAAATAAAAATAATACAGTGCTGTGATTATTTTTAATTACAGTGCAAATCAATTTGCTGACAACAACATGTAAATATTTAGAATTTAATAACATTAGCTTCTAACAATTTTCTTTTCTCTTTAAGGGAAACCTCTTTTTTTACTTTTTGAGGTATTTTGAAGAATATGGAGGAAAGTTGGATAAAAACTAGGGATGTGATGTTTTCTCTATTCTGATTCACCATTTCATTATTTTTCCAAGCATCTGGCCCGATGTAACAAAATATTTATTCAGCTTCAAAGCATAGGGGAAAAAAAAGGAAAAAAAAAAGAAAAAAAAAAGAAAAAAAAAAGAAAAAAGATTAAAGTTTAAATAGTAATAAAAACAGGCATGCATTTTTTACCTACAAATAAAGGCTCACATAATCAAACGTTTGTAAATAGTAAAAAGTTATAAACAGTTTTGCTTAATTTAAAGGTATAAAACACATCACAAGATATGAGTATTTTCAGATATTTAGGCTGTTTTTAGGTTGACATTAATAATGGTATTTTTCTTTTATGCATTATAATACTTACATTTTGATAGATTTATTCTTTGTTTTAAGCCTTTTAAAGGTTTCACGCTAGGAGCAAGCAAGGAAATTAATATACATGGACCTTGCTATAGACGGTCATGTTTGTCAAAATTATATCTTCTTTATTTGTATTCCTTTCTCCTTATTTGATGGTAGTCGAGTCTTCTATGAAGACATGTTTCAATGTTATTGTTTGGTCTTAACAAATTGAAAATCACTTTATTTCAATATTGCTATTTGTAAAACTCAAAGGAAATTATTATATTGCGATATCAAGTTTGCCATCAATAAGCATGAAATGTTTTGTTTTTATTTTTCTCAGAATATGTTAATGGCTAATTAAATACACAACATGAATGAAAAATATAATCAGTTTTATCCTAGTTTTATTAATAAGTACTAATTCAGCTCATAGTGACAAATAATATTGCTTTGAGCATTTCTCGCTTTTTGAAAAAAATATGCACCCTCCCCTTTAGCATGCCTACTCCGGAGTAATGCATTAAGATTGTGTGTTTCACAATCAAACTTACGCTACTCGGTCAGTAGAGTATCTGTCCACTGAGCTAAGGGTCCCAGGTTCGATTCTGTGAAATGTGGGTTTACCCTTTCACAGTGATGAATGGCTGGGGACTGGATGTTTTGCCTGTCTTAAGTCTTTAAGTTAGGTTTTCTTAATTATGCGACATTGTACATCAACCTGTGTAGTCTTTCACACAGAAATGGAATGAGAGCATCATTTGACTGAAACCTTACTAAAAATAGCTCAAACTCAAAAGCAAACGATACATTCCAACAGCTTTCACATATTTATGAAGAAATGAAATCATTACAAGTACTTGTTTGATGACTTAGAATTTTCATCTCGCCTAATAACACAAAATATCAATAGAAAAATTGTCGATCCAGTGCTCCAAAAAGTATTCAATTCTACTTGTGGGGAAATCCTTGAATAGTTAATAGAGGGCACAAAAACTACAGAATTTGACATCAAGTCTTGTTATTAGACTTTTATAAACAAATATAAATAGATTGTTTAACTCGAAACCACAACTTCAATATTTTTCTTGACTTTCTTGACCTGTAGACGTCCTGAAATAATGGTGTTTAATCTGGCCAAGATAAATATATCACAAATGTCCGGTCGAGTTTGTTTTAGCACATTTAGCATTTGCCAGCATTTAAGTGAAATGGTAAATAAACTAATGAGAGATAATCCATTATTACACATTTTGGATTTCAACATTTTAATTAGTTGCCAGTAATTTAATTGAGAGCTAAGAATCAAAGTAATGATAATCTTAATATTTTGATCAATTCTAGATTCTTTCAATACCGGTAAGAATCTAGGATGCCGAGTTGGACATCCCTTATATGTTTTGATTTCCTCTTTTTTGAGATCGCATTGCAAATTTCACTCTCCTTCATGACGAGTTCTGATAGAATGAAACCTAAGTCGGGGATTGGGTGGTAGCAGCGTAAAGCATGAACCGTGTCCTTTTCATTGTCTAATTACTTTTACTTAACATTTGATATCAATAAAATATATTTTTCTTCTTTCACAGACAATTTTTTTAGGCCACACCAAAACTATCTGAAACAGTTCCCACTTGACATGGCTGCTATCCTACAACAAACTAATGGTTACCACTTGAAAGAGACTCCTTTCGACCACATGGTCTAAGGCGCAACTCTTGCAATAAACTAGACTACCAAAGAATGGGAAAGGGGAGATAGATCCCTGTAGGGTGTACAAAGGGTGGTTTTCCCTAAACAATCTTTCACTCTTCTCTTATGCAAATGTGGGTGCACCTCTAAATTCAACCTTCCTAGTCCCCAACACAGTGTCAGTACATAAGCGTATAGTCCGATAGAATATTAAGGCCCTTTAAAATATATATAAATATATGATCACTCAACCTAAGTTGAGTTCTATCAAAACTGAGATGCACAATGAAGTTCTCTAAAGAGGGGAGAAAAGTGGTGGTCCATACAAATCAAAACAAGTAGATTAAAGGAAAAAAACATTTAACATTTGTATTTAAGGTAAGTAAAATAGGAACATTCTTTAGCACTGAGCTAAAAGATAAAATTAATAATGATTATAAAAAAAACTTATTTCAATATACAAAAGTAACTGTCTTGATGAGCTGCTCCACTTAACAATGAGCCACTTAACACTAAATAAGAAGTTGACGGTATTCTACGCTAGTAGTGCACAGCCATCTCTCAGATCAGTTTCTCTCTCATAACGCTCATCACAGCCTCACCACTCTTCTTCAGCCTCCTGAGCGCCTCCGCCCGAGTTCCCACCTCCAAAACTACCTTCATCCGCTGTGCCGTCAAACTGGAACACACAATTCAATACAACATCCAATTTACGTACACGACCAACAAAGACAGCAATGAGGTGTGTACATAGAAAGAAAGAACTCCAAACTGCCTAAAACCAAAACAAATAAACGTAAAGGCCGGAAACAGCCCACAATCAATTAAAAATACAACAAAACACATAATTATGAAATTTCCTGAGCACATCAACCACAACAGTATCTAAGAGACCATGATCTGCCTCTAGCCATGTTGCCATGTTGCCATGTTCCAGTCAGTGTTTTACTCTCTTCTGCTAAAGGAGGAGACTGATGTACCCCAACAATTTCATAATTATATGTTTTGTTGTGTTTTAATTGTGAACGTAGAAGCCTACAGTTTTCTGTTAAGTATGTAGGCCTTGCCATTCTATCTTATTTTCAAAAAAATCAAGGAGATAAACTTAGTGATTTTTTTTGTTTTTCATAGTAATGTCACTCTTTGATTATCCACACCAAGATAAATTCCCTGAGAAATCGCAGATTTTCCAGGCTCAATCTATATCTCGACTTACCCGACGAACGTCACGGCCCCCAAAACCTCGAGTGTATTGGCCTCCTCCTCCTCCAGATGAGTCAGACTCCAAGAAGTCTGGAATCTCTTGTCCTGCCTTGTACACAGAGAGAAGCAAATTATTGACAAAACTTCATGTTGCTCTTAAATACAATTTCACTTACAATAAGGATGTGCAAAGATTAGAAAATTTTAGTGGTGTGGGTAGTCCACTTTTTTAACATGAAACAAAATCAAATAATATGAGCTACTACCAAGGCTGAATAGAATATTTTAAAAACATGTTTAATGTTGGATAAAAATATTATACTTTGCATAACTATGTGAATTCAGGTATTAAATATAATTTACAAACTGCCATATCTAGTATAATTAATGTAAAGATAAACCAAATTGTAAATAAATGTATTTAACTAATTTTGATTTTTTTTTTGTCAGAAACATAAGATTTTTTTAAATGTGTTTTTTAACCTTATTTTTTTTGGGCGAAGCTCCATAATAGTCGAATACAGAATTTTACTTCAAGTTGAAGCAAACAAATATTCAAAGCTTCGCAAACCCTAGAAAACTTCAAGCCACGAATATTTTGTCTTCTACAATTAAGAACGTATGTTTTAAAATACCTTTTATTGGAGCCCATTGGGCTATAAAAGTAATGAACTAATAATAATTATGCTAATGTGTTATGTATGAGAAAGGTTGGATTTAGATGAAGTATACCTGCATTTGCATGGAGGGAGAGTGGAAAACAATTATGGTAAAAACCCTTTCAGCACAACCGTGAGGGATTTGAACCTGATATTCCTATCATAGCCAGTTCTGTCTATGCGACAAGAATTTAATGTATTTGTTCACTTAGTATGGCCAATCATGCAGAAAAAAAAAATCACTCGGCCAATGATTAAGAAAAATTTACAACAATGATTTTAGAATCTAGGTAAAAAACATGTTAAAACTATTAGAATTAGAGAAACTATAAGCGAATAGGGATTATTTATGATAAAATATACTGATTTATAAATCCCAGTCTCCAATTTACCTTCGAGCCCCAAATTTCAATCCGAATCGTGGAAAAATTACTAACATAAAAGGAAATATATATATAATCGAATAGTAGAAAATACAAATAGTTACTCAATGTTATCATTATAACAGTCATTTTATAATAAATAAAATTGATAAAACTAAAGAAAAAGGAAAAATAAATTACTAAAAGTAAATTTAATGAAGAAAGAGGGAAAATGTGGGAAGAATCCAATGCACAAAGGTGACTGACATCTTCCTTTCTTCTGTCTTCTATAGTAGAAGTAGCACACACATTTTAACACAAGTATAGTAATATTTCAGCATTGTTGCCTTTATCAAACACAAAGCAGTAGAGAGTACAAATAACACAAAACACTGGATTACTACATTTTGAATTTAAAGAAAAACTGCTAAAACACATTGTGCCAACTGTTTTTGGGAGTAAAGATAAATTCCTTGGCTAAGGTTAATATTTATAGAAAAATATTATTATTAGCACCCGTTGCAGCCCATATACCACTTACCATCTACCTCCTTCAATAGCAAAGTAACCAAATTGAAATACAAAATCCCTGGTTATTACAATTACAAAACCAATAACTTGATATATCAACTACAATGCAAATCATGTGATGCAGAGTATATAGGCCTTACTACAGTTTCTCTCAGGCAGCGAATGAACAATCATAGTTTTGACACAAACCACAAAGATCTGGGCAAGCTGGTACCCACAACCAGGACTTTCAAACCTGCTACACCACCAAAATATTAAGAGCATTTCCCAAACAGTGCAACAGTTCTCAACTTAGACAGTGGGAACTGGCCCAACAATGGATTACCAAATCAAGGCCTCAACAGAAGATAGTTTATTTCTATGAGATTATCATTTTTCAAATTATTATTATTTAAAAAAATATTTTTTATTATTATCATTATTTTCTTATCTAATAATAATAATAACAATAATAACAACAACAATAGTTTTCTATAGATATTAACCAAAGCCAAGGAATTTATTTTTACTCCCAAAAACAGTTGGCACAATGTGTTTCTAGCAGTTTCTTTTAAAATCCAAAATGGAGTAATCCATTGTTTGTGTTATATGTACTTTCTTCTTCTTTGTGTTTAATAAAGGCAACAATGCTGAAATATTATTTTATTTGTGTTAAAATGTGTGTTTGACTACTTCTACTATAGAAGACAGAAGAAAGGAAGATGTTACCTTTGTGCATTGGGCTCTTCCCACATTTTTCCTCTTTCCCTAGGTGGGCTTTCTTCATCAAATTTACTCTTGGTAGTTTAGTTTTATCGAGTTCCTTTATTATAAAATTATATAGCCATTAGGCCACCTCATTTTTAAACATCCAGTAAAACGTTAAATAACCAGTCTGGGGTCTGGTTGTTAAGTTCATCCTATAATTATAATTGGTCATAAGTCACCAATAAGCAGTATTAGTGCTCTATGCAAATTTAACTTGAAAAAGTGAATTTTTTGGGGGGGATTTGATACTCGAATCAGAAATTTTCTGTAATCTTCCATTCCTCAAATATCCTTAAGGATTCAAGGGTCCCATTCCTATTTGGTTATTTTCAAAATGGATTAATTTTTTGACATAAACAATTTTTGTTCCTCTCAAACATTAAGAGGACAGAAGAGCAAGGCTTAGGCGGCGCGGCGCCCGGTTACATTGGATAAGAATTCGCATGAAAAATGTTTCTTACAAATTCGTACGAATAGGTCAGAAAATGGTTCCACATGTATTAGTAGAAGATGGAGCAAAATATCCCTTATAAATAAATTTGATGAGACCGTTTTAAGGAAAAGACCTCTCTATAGAGCAAGAAGTTAATAATCAAAGTCTTTCCTGAGGAAACACCTTGTAGAATGCGGTTTCCGTATTATTACCTCAAAATAGAGAATTCTCCAAATGGAAATAGAAAATTGTCCCGAAAAAGTCGATTTAATTGTAAAATCAATTTGCTTAATTCATAACATTATTATTGATTTACAAGGTGTACCAGATGCTTTAGAAATAAGTTTGCACAATATTTTAATCATGAACTATAATAAATAAATCGTGCTTTTAAGGAGAGCAAAAAAAGTGTTTTATTTTTACATACTTCAATAAACAATTTTCAGTTATACATTTTGTTGATTTTATATATTATGTCACTGTTAGATATGTATCAGATCCAAGAAAACATAAAATAGCATTTTTTGACTTACAATGCACAGTTAAAATATATTTTATACTGTTATTTACCTGTTGATTTCATATTCGCCGCCCCTTCCTTCCATAATTTCTTGTTTAGCTCTTTATTATAGTATTGCTTACATTTTTAATCACATAATTATCTAATTATCTATCAGCAATCAATGATATTAGTTCCTCACAATCTAGTTTGATCCCAAACACTTATATCTTATTATGAAATCTAATAATAAAACAAAATATTTTGTTCGCATGGAAACATCCTAGGACTCCGTACAAGCTCGTAAGAATATATTGCAAGAAATATAACCACGCACATACAAATATATTGAGCTGTTTACTTATTATGACTTCGTAAGAATTCACAAGAAATTGTAATATTTCTTACGAAGCATTTTTCACATGAATTCTTATCCAATGTAACCGGAGCCTTACACCCCAGAAAGCTGTAGGCCTAAAAGTTCACAATCTAAATCACAATAAAACACATAATTATGTAATTTCCAGGAATATCAGTTCCCTACTTCAGCAGGAGAGTAAAACAGCCTGTGCTGTGTTTTACTCTTATGAAAAAGAGGCGGACTGATGTACCCTAAAAATTTCATAATTATGTGTTTTAGATTGTGAACTTTTAGGCCTAGAGTTTTCTGTTAAGTGTTTAAGCCTTGCTCTTCTATCCACCTTTTAATGTTTAATTTGACACAGCCCTTTGGCGCCATTTTTCCTTTGTTCCTCAAACTGTTTAATCATAGGGTATTTTCAGTATTTATTTTGGAATCAAAATGTTAATTTAAATAATGTCCCCTTACTTGTTTGAGTATTTTGACAAGATCTCGAGCCAGTGGGCTGTCTTGTTCCTGGTTGTAAAAGCTGGTGGCCTTTCCTCTGTTGCCAACACGCCCAGTGCGCCCAATACGATGGACATATTCATCAATACTTTTTGGGAGATCAAAATTGACCACATGGGCAACGTTTTTGATGTCTGTAAAACAGAAATAACAAAGTAATCAAAATTTAACTACAGGTTACCTGCTTCAGTGGCTGCATGGTCTAAGACGTCCTTCTCGTGTTAGACTAGATTGTTGATGACAGTGAGGTCGGGGTTCGAATACAGGTTGTGTGTATTTAGGTTTTTTCCAAAATGGTTTTAGACTCCCGATCCACGCAAATGCTAGCATACTTCCTCTAAAATAAACTATCATCACTAACACATTAGTGTAACTAGTATACATGTACAACCTGAATAGGTAGTAAGATGCAGTGCTAAGGGGAAAAAAAAAAGTTTACAAGCTATAAGTTTTTCTGTTTGATCTCAATTGAGTTTCTCAGAAAGCCCTCGAGTATAGTCTTGAGTCAAATAAAATAAATAACTTGCTACTCTCCGGGCGTTTCAGTTTTTTTGAAGGTTGACAATTATTCATTAATATGATCAATATTCAACTCGCTCTACAAAATTTAGCGAACATCAGAGGAGCTTTCAAAAATGTATTGGTGTGAAGTGTAACGGTTAGTTATAGACACATAAGAGCGCAGCACCTACCCAACCCTCTGGCGGCCACCGCCGTTGCGACCAAGACCCCTCTCCTCCCGCTCTTGAAGTCTGCCAGGGCTTCCTCTCGCTCCCGCTGTAGACGGTCACCGTGGATACTGGTGGTGGGGAAATTGTTCTCTGACAGGTATGATGCAATGAAGTCTGCAGTTCTCTTGGTCTCGACAAACACTAGTGTTTTGTTGATACCTGGAGACATGTAATCAAGAGCAACGTGAGTGAGATATACTATTAGAATTATAAAAACAAACAGTTGCAGAGAAACCTATAAACACATGACAACAGTGTGAAAAGACTATGAATTATTATAGGTACATTTTTTTCAATTAAAAGCGAACTTGAATCAAATATAAACAATATTCTTAAAGCCAATTCAGAATTTAAATTCTTTTTGTTAATTATTTTGGACTTGAAAAAATACATTGTGGTTATTTATGTGACTTGATGAACTAACATTACTTGGAAAATGTTTTATTGCACCCTTACTCGTAATATTTTGTTTGATAAATTATGCTATTATCATAATTATTAATCAATTACTTATTATTTTTCCACATGAATATTAATCCGTAAGTTTGTGTGAAGCTTGTAAAAAGTCAAATTGAATATTTATTAGCTTCAACTTCGACAAAATAATCTTGGGGTTGGAATAATCTTGTTTTGAAAAATGTGAAGCTTCAATATATATATTAGGGCTGGGCCGATGCCGATTATTAATCCGATCATCGCATAACCGGCGATTCCAATGATCGGGGTTTGAATCTCCGATTATTTATGCCGATTATTCAAAATGTGTGGGTATATTTTAAGTCCTAAAAATATTAAAAACATTTTTTTATCCCTTTTCCCTCGTTTGTAATCTTTCAATAATTAGCTTTATCTTAGCGACTTACGTTTGCAATAAACAGCACATCCAACATTCTAACAAAATATATCAAGATAAATATATTTACCATAGGCCTTTTTCTAATTTATGCACGTTATTAGAAATAAAAATACTCACAAGTAACAAATTTATTAACCATCATATAAAATGTTAGCGGATCGGCATTGTTTTATATCGATTTGTTAAAGATGCCAGAAAAATGAAACATCGGATGTACGCACATGCGCACATTTTGTTTAAATGGAAACCATTTTTATTTTAATGCAACTACAACACTTTTTTTTCATGGACATTATAATCAAATTTGCTGTTTATTATTGTGATTTGTTTTTGTTTAATGACAGGTTCAGTTGCCTTAACATTAACAATAAGGAATACTTAAATAACCTTTACATTTTAAGAGTTTCTATTTACATGTTATTAAAACAAACCTATATTGGACATTATAAAACTAGTAAAAGTAACTCTTTTTTTTTTGCTTTAAGAGTCATTTTACTTTATACACATATAAAAATTGGAAACAAAAATAATCGGTATCAGTGATCGGCCTAATCGGCAACAAATGATCGACATCGGAATAATCGGCAAAATAGCTGATCGGCCCAGCTCTAATATATATATATATTTTAATCATTTGTAGGTGTTTACCATTTGATAGTAACGTTTATCCCACAGCATTTACATTTGTACACTAATAAAACTTTAAACATGGTAATTAAATAATTATTTATTTATGATGTTTAAAGTTTTATTAGTTGTAAATTTGTTACTAACCCTTGTGTTTCTTACATGTTGATAAAAAGATTTCTGTGGGTTTTAGAATGATGGACGCTATTGATTTATTGCTAATATATTGATTAGTTCAATTATGTTCGAGTATTGACTAACTGATGCAAAGGAAACAATAATAAAATGGGCCAGTCAATTTGTTGATGACATGATTTTGAGTAAAATATTTTTATATTTTGGTTGAGATTGGTGATTTTAATAAATTACAATCTCAGTATGTTAAAAAAAATAGTTTTAGAGTAAGTTTATTATTTATTTGCTCTTTGTAAACGACTATTTTACATTTTAAATAGTTTCACTGCAGATGAGACAATATATCTAATTATTATCGATTACTAACTTTGTTAAATAGTTTATCAAGTTGATTGCTACATGGTCTGCTTGATTCACATGATAAACATTTATAATCTGTTGTAATTTCATTATGACAAAACAAAATACTAGGGCTCTGCGAGTCCTCAGATTTCGAGCTTTGAGCCAAGCTTGTCATTAAAGCTAAGGAACCAAATCAAATGTTTTGTAGGCTTGTCATCTTTGAAATTCCTTTTGATATACGCACATATCAATTTTTAAGACACAAATGATATTGGCAGTTTCAATTATAAACCATTAATTAACTTTAACTGTTTTAGAATTAATATATCAAATTTCACAGTGATAATTTAATAGAGTTCTAAAAGTATTTTCGACTAGTACACTCAAATATTTTTGTTCATTTTGAATTCTTCTCAATGAAGTTGCACTATCATGACAAGGCAATAAAAATCAAAAAAGCTAAATAGATCATTAAATATTTTGATAATCATTATTTTTAATCTATATCAATGGTCCCTTTCTAAAATTATAATTTTAGTTAAAACAAAGTTAACAATAAGAATACACACAGTGGAATTACCACTTCTTTGGTTTTACATAACAGCTAGCAGAAAATAGCAGATGGTATCAGTAATGCCAACATTCTTTGAAAGTAACTTTTGTCAACATTTTTGGAAATAATTATTATTTACTAATTACTAATATTATTATCACTAAAATATTATCAACCACTTTTAACAATACTTGCCCAAAGATTACAGTATAATTTTATTTTCCATAATCAAATTTAAGGAAAAAAAAGTCTAGTAATTTCATTCTAGTTTTTCTTTCAAGTCTTGTGGCAATTACAGGTTAAATAGAGCATGAAATTTTACAGTAATGGTATTATATTCGGTTATTAATATTTTTATAACTGTCCTCGCATATCTTTAACATAAATAAATGGTTTATGATAATAAAGAGGAAAGAACATTCAAAATGTTTGTGAAATAATATAAAGTTTAAATTTTGTAAACACGAGTATTAATACAACTCGCCGCCCAACCTGCAACAAGTCCCACTACTACGTCATGAACTGGAAGGATAGCTTTTATCCAGTGGCCATTTTTATTTTCAGCATATAAGGTCACTTTTAACGTTCTCTTACTTTTAATAATTAATTTGAATTAAACAGCAAAAGAAAACTTCAATATTAAGCTACTAACTAAACGGTTATTCTCATAACCAAAATCTAACAATTTTAAAATACAGTATAACAGGGAATTATCGTATAAAATACAGTTAATAAAACCACGTGCGTGAGTCAACAAGTTGAAGAACAAAATATTTTATAGTTAAGTACTATTGATTTGTATTTAGGCATGTCTATGCTACCCGTTAATAATTTTATTACAAATTTGAATAGTACAGCGTCTTTTTTGAATATTAATTCAGCTACTTATTAATCTGTGTGTTCTTTTGTTAATATAATTTCGGTGTGTGAGCGTGTTATCCTTGGAAAATAAACGGTTTTTAGTGATCTTTAAATAATTATTTATCTAATATAACATTAAAGTGTGTAATAAAATAAAATAGCGAGTGTTTCTCAACGATCAAGGTACATTATTGGAAAATTTAAGTGTATAAAAACTATAAAATAAATCTTTTAACCCCAAGATTGTGTTGTGTTGCCCTCTAGGCTAAACCTCGAGTTTTAAAATTTTTATATTCCAAAAAAATCTGGGAAGTGTAATAAAAATTACTTGCTAGTCTTTCTCCAGTGTTGATTAAATAAATACCAGGCCAAGACTTCAAGCTAAAAGTTATTGTATTTTTATTAGAGACTTTGTTACAACTGTTTAATAGGAGTGAATCTAAAATAGATTTATGTTAATTAGGATAGCTTTTGATTTGTCATTGTCATTTATTTTATAGGCCTAAACATATTTTCTAGGATATCGAGTTTTGTTTGCTAAATTATTTAGTCATTATAAATAGGCCTACACATTAAAACAATATAATATAATAGATTGTAAAGGCGAGCATAAGCCTGAGGTTGTGTAAAACTTAGGTTAAGCTATTAATCTTGTCTTTTTTTTCTCGAGCATGAGTCTGTCGAAACCCAGGGGAACACCCATGGAGGAGGGGCAAAGCTGTTCCAGGAAGAAGAAAGAGACATGCACACATCAGAGGCAAGAGGATATCAATGTTGCAGCAGTAATTAGACAAGAGATGATGGACGACTTTGATTAGTTCAACGTGACAGAAAAAACAGCAAGATACTTGAAACACACGTGTTAACACAGTGAAACGGTGAGGTTAAAAAAAAAGTCTTATTTACATAATTACAAGCTACATATCTATGGAGTCACTTGTTTTAAGGCTTGTAGTTCCTCTCATCCCTTGGTTGAAGTTTGTTCATGCTTTCTGTGTAGTGAAAATTATAAGAATACTCTACACAAACTATCACTTATACTCTTCTACCTTCCAGCGTAGATAATGACCCTTTCGAGCTGAAGTATAGAAGATTAGTTCCTTACCCTTCTCTTTTTTAATCCTTTCAATTAATTTATCCATCCTTGCTTTCATAGGTAATTTAACATTAATTGTTTCAACAGTAATGCCCTGAACAATAGTTCACACCGTGTTCATGACAACCTTACCTTACTCAGGTCTTTTTTAATTAGTATTTTGTTTTTGCCATAATCTTTTCTTTCCAACCACACTCTGAATTGTTTACATCTTCCTTATTGTGTCCCGCACAGCGACGTTGGTAAGTTTGTTTATTAATTGTCTTTAACAAAATCATGAATATAACAGTAATTTATCATAGACTTTCGTTCAACTTAGTCCCAAGTTTTCTAAATGGTTCTTTAATTTCATTTTACGGTGTCCATGATATGAAACTTAATCCAACCTTTAAATGTGTTTGAATATTTTTATTACTGAATAAGAAGTGGAATAGGACCAAGATAGTCTAATATAGGATCAAAATTTAATGTTTTTTGTTTGAAATTTAACTTATCCAAATAAATAAAACAGTAATGCTAGACACCTCAAGTTTTTAACAAATGCTTTGTTTTCAGAGATAGGACTTTAATATATTCGAAAACTCACTTCACTGGCCGAACGATCTAAGTTATCACACTTGAGAGACTGACCTGCTAATAATGGGAAGATCCGGTTCAAATTCCAGTCGGGTATATTGAGGGTGGTTTTTCCTAAATGATTTCCCATTCTCTTTTCGCGCAAATGAGGGAAGATTACCTCTAAATGCTCCCTTCATCCCTATCCTATTAAAGTAATTATATATTCGTATGACCTTAACAGGCAGTAAGACACAGTGATAAAAACATTTTAACTTCAATTAGACCTTGGTAATATTTTCAAATATTCGCTTCAAACTGGAAAAACTGGCTTGGCACAATCCTATTAATGTGTAATGTACATAACAGCAAAGAATGGCTATAGTTAAAAATAAAATGATTATTTTATTTTATCTGTAAATATTTTTCGAAGAGGAGTCAAAGCTGATACTTGTTTCGAAGATTGGCAAATCCCTATCTTATAGATTAATTTTTCAATCTTTACCTTCTTCCTGGAGAAGTTCCACGAGTTTTGGACGTTTCTCGAATTTTGTGAGTTGATAGAAACGCTGCTCCACATCAGCACACGCCCCACCAACAATGCCTACAGCCAAGAACAAGTAGTTTTCCAAGAATTTCGCCGCCAGACGCTGAATATCCTCGGGGAATGTTGCGGAGAACATGAGTGTTTGCCTCTGGCCCTGGAACAAGATTATATAGTTGCACTTCTTGGAGCAGTGAGCTAGCTCAACGTGGTACGAGGATTATTTATATTCTCGCCTATCGTTTAGGCCCCCAAGTTGACCAAAATACCCTGGACTGTGTATTTCTTGACACAATGGATTTAACGTATTGACCCGAAAATAGGTAGTATATTTAAAATACAATCATTTTCAAAGAGAGAAAAATGTTTATGCCTTAAATTGATTTAAGTAATAAAATACACCCCATTTCCTTTACCTTTCCTAATGTTACTATTACATTCTTAATCTTTATTTTGTCAGACAAAAGAATATATATATTAGGTGTGGAAAATCTTACGTGCCTAATACCCTACCCTCCCACCTCTATGAAAAACTTGGATTCGACCGTTTAAACACACACTCACTTCTAAAACATTCACCTCAAGAACAATTTTGTTAATATTTTAATGAACACATTAAAACTCTTCAAATACTGAAAATCAAGTCTAGAATTACAAATAAACTCGAAATAAATAAAACAGCTCATGGCTTCTTTTAAACAGAAATGAGAACACATTACACATACTACAAAGTCAGCCGCTATTACACACAATACAAAATTGACCGCCATGACGTATTGTTTAATCGCCTCAGTGATGATCAAATAAAGATACTGTTAATTCTTACTACCTGACTGGTTTTAATTATCTACAACTATGCAAAGAACCCCAATTTAATTGCACACGATCTTAAGTTAGACATTTTGTTGGGTTTCGTGAAAAATAAATACTGTCGACAGTCAGACCGATAAAACTGTTTATTTATGCCCACCAGCCTAGGTATTGTATATTGATTGTTTGTTTAAAATCAATTTAGGTAATCTGATCACTTAGTAAGAGCTCTCAAGTTTTAAGAATCAAATAATGACTTGCTAATTAATTACCGTATTTACCCGAATATAAGACAACTAGAAAATAAGACGATAGCCATTTTGAAAACTTGAAATTAGAGAAAAATCTTCTTATTAATTTTTAGAGTAATCAATATTTTAGTCACTAACAATAAAAATTAAAATAATACTATCACATAAATATTATTAATATACTGTACATAAATTAGATTTTCATTGATACAATGCATATTTTATTCTAAGTAACATCATTATCACATGGTTGAATCTATTATTATTATTATTATGGCATTATAAAATATTGTGTTTTAATATAAAACGAGTTTAAAACACACCATAAAACTGTCAGTCATCATCATCCTCATCATCACTTGATTCACGTCCATCATCCTCACTCAAACTCAGATAGTCTTCTGTTCCATCCAAAGAGTTGCTTAAACAGCACTTAACCGCTTTTATGATGGGTTCAGTAGAAATACCAGTCCATGCCGTTTTTATCCACTGACCAAGTTGTCCAAATGAAGGCTTCTTAATATTGCCACTGGGGGTTAAGGCGCAGTTCCCAGATAACAGCCACTCTTCATATTGGCGTCAAAGATGGTGCTTGAAAAATTTATTCACGGCAACATCAAGTACTTGTAATTGTGAGGTCATGCCTCCTGGAATCATTACTAGGTCTGTGTTTAAAGAGGTTACTATATTTTTTACCTTTTCCGTACGATGACCCCCTTAGTAAGGCTCCTGGTCGCCTGTCTCAAACTTCTTGAAGCCACGAAACCATTAGATCACCTGTCATCCAACCAATTTCATTACATTTAAAGATTACCCCACTTGGTAGCTTCCTGCCATCTTCCAACACTGCCAGCATGACTAACACATAGCTTCTCATTTACAGATGTTTTGAAAATAACTGATATAGAGCCCTTTCCAGCCACTGTTCTATTAGCAGACATGTCAAAATACACCGAGGTTTCATCTTCATTTCCCATTTGACCCAACAAACTATGGTGTTTATGCCGTAATTTAATTATGTGCCTTTGATACTACACGAGCTTCTCTTCGTAGTCCAATGGCAGCTTCTGGGATAACGATGTTCTCCTTTGTAAGCAGAGCCCTCTGTGCCTCATGAATCTTAATGCCCAACCAACAATTGTTTTGAATTCTTGTCTGGGTATTTTTCTAATAGTTTCCTCTTCCAATGCTTTCATTTGGATACTTTCTACAGAAATTCCAGAACCCTCAAGACGGTTTTCTAATATAAATTCAAGAACCACATCATCTAGTTCGGGGTGGCGCCCCACGAAAACATTTCCTTGTGGAATGAGTACATTTCAGCCACTCCTTCATACCTCTCCAACGCCGTACATTTACTTTGGTGAGTCCATAGTGTCGGGCAGCTTCACTATTGTTAGTTTGTTCGGCGAGATGAACCCCTCTTAATTTGAAGATAGAATCATAACTATTACAATGTTCAACACTTTTGTTCTGCTCTAAACTTCCTTTTTGTTCTACGTGGTCACCCATTGACTTTAACTTACTTTGGTAAAAGATTTATCTGATTACCAAACCCTTCCCTCACCTCTGACAAGACATCTTGTGAATGTGGGGAATGCCAGGCCTCCACTGTGGTTCGGATTCCACGTTAAACTGTAGGTCCTCACCTACCATTACACATTAGCGTAAGTACGTATAACCCGAACGGGTAGTAAGACGTGGTGCTAATAATAATAATAATAATAATAATAACAACAACAACAACAACAACTTACTTTGACCTTGGCCTTTCCGCAATGACAAACTAAATTTGAAAATCAAACTCCTGGAAAGAATACATTTTAGAACACACAGCTTATAATATGCCAAGTGTCACCATGCTAATGTATCGACAACAAGTGAAGTCGTCGAAAAGTAGGAAAAGTAAGAAAACTAGGACCAAAATGAGCCATGATAATGGATATAAAAGAAATAATAACCAAACTTACTTAGTCAGTATTGAGTTCACTACTTCCAATGTATGTTTAATTGTTAAGCATGTTGTTTTAGTCTTTATTAAAAATTACCGTTTGTATTCATAATCCTTCAATGATGATTAAAGTTGATCAAAGAATAATGAGGCCTAATCTAATTATTTCACATGTTTCTTTAGAAATCCAAAATATTCTAACAACACTTAAAAATAACTAAAAGACACTCAAATTTGGCTGGATTTTGCGAGAGGTGGTTAGGGTTGGTTAAAACTGAAAGCCCGATTGAAATAAATCTTAATTCACAGTTTAGGCCTATATTGTGTAATGTAGGTCTATTTGTAAATCATTAAAATGTCTCCATAACAATTTGCTAGGATTCAGATTCGAAAATAAAATGTAGGTTTGGATTCGACCCATCTCTAACTAAAACACATAATTATATAATTTCTTCAGGAGAAGAGAATAAAACACTAATTGCACTATGGCAACATGTTTCCTGTTCAAACTCATGTCTTGTTTCTTAGTGGATGGATAGAATGTTGTATTTATAAGACTGGTGTGAGTAGGCCTGCTAAGAAGCAGAGAGGAGGTCATCCAAGGTTGAGACAAGGAGGGTGTCTGGATTTGGTTATATATTGAGCATGTTTCCACACAAATCTGGGGGCCATTGCAACTATTATTATTATTATTATTATTATTAGCAACGCATCTTACTACCCGTTCGGGTTATACGCACTCTAATAATAACTAATAATGCAATAATTATATATAATATAAATACATCTTATCCATCTACCAAGAGTCAAGACAAGTATGAACAGACAACCGCAGTATTTAAGTGACCATGATCTTACCTCTAGCCATTTTGCCATAGTCCAGTTGGTGTTTTACTCTCTACTGCTGAAGAAGGGGACTGTTATACCTCGAAAACTTCATAATTATGTGTTTTAATGTGAACTGTGAGGCACACAGTTTTACGGTGTGTAGGCTTTGCCCTTCTATTTCCTTTACAATGTTTAATTTGTAAAAATAGAGAAACCTTCAAGTGACCCCAATAACTGAAGCATAAGATAAAACACCCACCGTGGGAACCATGGTTGGATGATTCATCATTCGTTCAACTTCGGGCATGAAGCCCATGTCCAACATCCTGTCAGCTTCGTCCAGGACCATGAAGCGGAGGGAGGAGAACCTGACACGGCCCCGATTCACATAGTCCATCAACCTCCCTGGAGTGGCCACCAGGATATGACAGCCAGCCTAACAGAGACAAACATGTCATTCAACACAGTTCAAGGAAAAAAGTGTTTCAAATGCATGATTACCCTCATAGATTTAGATGGTATATTGTCACTATTTAAACTTCTATGAAATCTTAAAATATATCTATAAAAAATAAAATATTTCATATTTGTAGATATTTATATACTCAAGGTATTGAATGACTTTTAAAACTACTTGTAGTTCAAGACATAAAATACCAAAAATCAATGCCAACACAATTTTATATAGAATGAGTGTTATGTTTTTGTCCCAATACTCTCAATTAAAAACAATGTAATTTGAGATGGGATGGATGTCAAAACCAAACTATTTAATCATGAAATATAAACATTGTTTTTTTTACTAGGGAACTTTAAGAATATAAGGAAATGTGTGTATTAAAGTCATACAAAAGGTTGAGTGTAATCTCCACATAAAGGAATCACAAGAGGCAGCCAACTTTTAAGAAGTGATTTCTTGATTGATGAAAGACTTCCTAAAGTGGGGAACATATTTTTACCTAATATTACTTATTACTGGACCAATTGTGAATGCTTGTCTGAAAAAAAGAAAAAAGAAAGACAGGGAAGAGACTTTAGGATAAATTTTCTTCTCGAAAAATCATCATGAACCATTTCCAGCTAATGGTCAAGTCTGTTTTGAACATAAGCCTCTCCAAAGTCTCCTCTCCTCATCACCTCTTCTTAGCCTTATGCACCCCACCTCAATATCCATAATCTTCTTTGGTCTCGGTTAATAAACAATACCCACTCACCATGAGAGTCTTGGCTTGATGGAAAGCTGCGGTCCCACCGTAGGCCACCACTGCCCGAACTATGGAACCGTGAGAGAACTTTCTCGCCTGCTCATGGATTTGAATGGTTAGTTCTCTGGTCGGTGAGATGATAATTGCATGTGGTTCTACACCCTCCGAGTCTATCACCATATCATGAGGATCACTCAGGAGGACGTGGACAATTGGCAGTAAGAACGCCGCCTGTAACGGAAGTTAAAACATGTTTATCCAGGGTTGACATGTTCTTAGTACCGAATTCCCTTTGTTTTCTAGACAGAATTACCATTTTTCCAGGTAGCCTAGATTGAAGAAGAGAGTAATAAAATTTCAATTTTCATCAAACTGACTATGGAAGTGTGAATCTTCGACTTCGTTAAAAAANAAAAAACCTCCAACTTTGCTTAAAAAAACCTCCAGCTTTGACAGTCAAAAAGGGTAAATAGTTTCCATTCTGAGCTGTTATGTACATTATAAAACAACATAATAATAATTCATATGGTGAAGTTAAGGCGTTAGCCTTCTCTTCCACTTAACTAGTGTTGAATACAACATACACTATTACATTTATTGAAATAAAATTTAATAAAGGAATATTCAAATAGGTATAAAATCATTTGCAAGCTCATTCATACACTCATTTAAAGCTCAAGTAATTTCAAGAACTCAGTTTAGGTTATTAGACAAGATAAATTGCTTAGCCGCGCACTTAAAGTGGAGTCTAGATGTTAGATGACGAGTAGAGTTATCTAGTTTGTTCCAAGCCTGTGATGCCTGGACAGTAAAAGAACGAGAATATTTTTGAGAGCTATGTACAGGAATATACATCTGTAGAGTGGATTCTGATCTAGTATCTCGGCTGTGTTTATCTTTCAGAAAGAGGAACCGTGTGGATTTAGTCTTATCAGTGAATGTAAGCAGGCATACACTTTCTAGCAAATCGAAGTTACCTGATCTATCCAACTAAGATTTTCATCAATAATCACCCCAAGGTTTTTAGTAATTGTTGTCAGTTGTACTGTGGCTACTCCTAATCGTGTGACAGTCAGCAGGGAACAATCCACATTCAGTAGTAGTCTGTGTGTTCCTATAAGAATGGCTTGAGTTTTATCAGGGTTCAATTTAAGTCCATTTTTTTCAGACCAGGCATTTATTGCAGCTAGTTCAAAATTTATTCGTTGTATGGCTGTATTTATTGAAGAACGGTCAGTGGAAATACATATTTGAAAGTCATCTGCATACATGTGATGTTTACAGTATGACATTGAAGAAGTGATATCATTCACATATAGAAAAAAAAGCAATGGCCCTAAAACTGTGACCTGTGGAACACCAGGCTCAACTGGGCACCATGTTGAGAACGTGTTGCCTATCATAACACTTTGCTGAACAAATTGTGTTTGTAAATGTGTCGGTAAATTTGTTGATGCACTAGGAGTTCTAGTGCCTTAGGAAGGGACGAAAGTATACTTATAGGTCAAAAGTCATGTAAATCTTTTGCTAGTCTTTTTTTAGGTACTGGTGTAATAAGTGTAAGTTTCCAAAGTGCAAGATACTGTTCAGTCATGAGTAAGAAATTGAATATGTCCGTTATTGTTGATATAACATTTCTTAAAATGGTTTGTGTTAGCAATATTGAAATTTTGTCTATACCCTGTGCTTTCGATTGTAATTGTCGAAGTATTATTATTATTATTATTATTAGCACCGCGTCTTACTACCCGTTCGGATTATATGCACTTACGCTAATGTGTAATGGTAGGACGATTGTGAGATGAAATGAAGGACCTACAGTTTATCGTGGAATCCGAACCACGGTGTAGGCCTAGCATTCCCCACATTCACAAGATGTCTTGTCAGAGGTGAAGGAAGGGTTTGGTAATCAGATAAATCTCTGCCAGGACCGGGGATTGAACCCCGGCCGCCAGCACAGAAGTCTGACACCTTATCCCTAGACCGCCAGGTCACCCAATTGTCGAAGTAAATGAATATTTGAAGCTTGACACATTTCTAAAAACCGCACAAATACTGCCTTTAACAGATATCCCCTTCCATCTCACCCTAATACTTACCCAGTGTTTAGTCATTACTCATTAGATCGACCATCTAATATCTTAGCGGATCTTATATAAAAGTCACATTTTCTGCTAAAACACTGCCCTAACCTTCTTACGACACTGTTCAAGAATAGGTACTTACAGTTTTCCCGGAACCCGTCTGAGCGCAGGCCATGAGATCTCGGCCCGCCATCACAATTGGAAGAGCGTATCTCTGAACAGGTGTGGGCTTGAGATAACCAGACTTCTTGACGTTGTCAAGCACAAACTGGCGTAGACCAGCCGCCTCAAACGTCTCAATGGGTTCGGGCTTATTTTCACCCGTTACCTTAACACACAACATATGAGATCACACCATCTTGGTCTGCATGTGGGCAAGACTTCATCAAAGGTCAGTTTTATAACATTGCCTGCACCACACGAGTGGGATTTATGAGTTCCAATATCACTAATAAATATGGATGGGATCTCTAACTCTCAACAAGATTAGAGATATTTTTCTTTTCAAATTTTGTATATGTATTTGTTTTAATGCTGTTGCAATGCCTTTCGGTGCCTTAATCTAAAGTAATAATAAGACGAACTTAACAACCAGACCCCACACCATTAATTTAACACTTAAATGAATGTATGAATTTTATAGGAGGAATGAAAGCATTTTAGCACATATTTACCATTAATGTTTTCTTTATAAACTTGCAAGAGCAATGGAGAAATTAAAAGGCAAACCGTAAATATCAAGGCAATACCAAGTGTCCTTAGAAAATGAATGACCACAGGTTTTGGTAGCAGACCTAAAGCGATGGGAATGTAGGTGGAAGGTAGTAAGACAAGAGTGTGTGTGTGTGTGTGGAGGGGTGGGGGGGGGGGGGNGAACAATTTGATGGGAGCTGAAGAGGAGGTATGTGGGAGGACATGTACTGTATTTATTTGAATGCAAGACAAGTCCCCTCCCCTCCCCCCAAAAAATTAATACAATAGTACAGGGCTGCTTTTTTTAAATACAGATTTTATCCATCTTTTGTGCCTTTTAAAGGTATAGCACAGCTCACAGGATATTTTGTTTTTCGCAGATTTTTAGGCTATTTATTATGTTATCATTAAAAATAACTACTTAGTTATGGCCCGATACTTCGCTCAATAACCATATTATCGATTGGTATCACAATAGTCAATATTATACGCTAAAAATCTCGATACTACTCTTTAGTATTTGATTCGTGTTCAACAATGGCTGTATCCAGATTGTCAACTACACATGGCTTGATGCAGACTTGATGCATGTACACTTTTCACACACCCTTGAGTCTGCAGTGCTGCTTCCTACAAATGATCATTGAAGCCATTTAAAACGCTACCTATAAGCTCGTTATCACATTAATCTAAGAGCTCTATCTTTAGCAGACAAAAAAATAAACTATTGCCAGTCAAACATCGCATCAAGGGCATGTGAGGGTTGCATCAACACACTTCATGAATATTTGGACGGATCTACAACACTCTTGATCACGTGATTGCCAATGCAACTATCAAGTGAACGTCAAGGGTAGACAGCATGTGAAGTAGACTATTCAGATACAGCCATAGTTAACACCACAAATGGGTTGGGGGTAGTAATAGGCATTATTGAATTGAATTTTATTTTGTTGTGCTGTTTTTGATTACTTTTCCAGTCACTTCACTATAATATTAAAAACTCAGACATTCACAATAATAAAAATAGATTTAAAAACAAATAACGAATTATCACATTATTAAGTATTTCATTCTTAAAACTTTGCCTACATAGCTAGCGCTTGTCAAGTGAGACATGAGGAGAAAACTTGAATCGATTTTAAACAATTGATAATACACAAGTTTACTAGATAATCTTAACGATCCCAAACTTTAGGTTTAATTTGTGAAATTGCAGTAAATATCTAACTTTTGAAATATATCAAGTAAATTATTATCTTTTATTAGATGCACCTGGATCATCAGTTTTGAAATAATAATAAAGATGCTTGTTTGATCATCACTCATTTTTTTAAATTCTTGGCTGTCATGGCGGATGACTTTTACAGCAGTTCACAGAAGATGTGTTTATCAGTTAGATTTTTTATAACATGTGTATCTTTTTCTTATATCCTATATCTCTTTACTTAATATTATTTTATTTTATGTACAGCGTGTTAATGGTAGAGTCCAATGTTCGTATTTAGGGGAAGTAGGGTATGTATGAGACTCAGATTTTCGCTAACAATTATAATTTGACATAGTAAAAATTAACTTCTCATGGTTTTTATGAAACTTGCAAAAGCAATATTAAAAAAAAGTTCTTGGAAATTCTGCAATCCTAATTAGATCTTAAGTCAACAAAGGTGTTTTGTTTTGTAAATAAAAAACAATTTGATAGTATTACAAAATAAGTCTACCATAATTAGGCCTATTATCTTCTTTATTCATGATAAAATAAATACCACTTTATAAAAATATATCCAGAACTACTGAACAACTGGGGGTCGTCGGATTTGGATAAATACGGTAATAAGAGGAAGTGGAAGGAAAGGCTAAAGGAAGAAATGGTAAAGAAGAGTAAAGCATTCACAACTTTTAAGAATAGGAATGAGGAAACAGAAGAATATAGGGAGAATAAATAAGAGGGAGGCGAGTAATACAGGAAGAATTGGATGTAAAAATGGACAGAAATTCTAAAATAGGATTTGGAAGGAAGTAAGAAACAGGAGGAGAGAGAAAAGAAAAGAATTTAGAATTAGGGCTGTCAAACTTTATTCCTCGATACCCTTTATTCCTACTCGTATCAAAAGAATCGATTGTCGGATTATGATTCTCGCTACTTTGATTCCTAGCTCTCAATAAAACCGACAACTAAACAAAACAGCAACAATCAGAATAGGTAATAATTGATTATCTTTCAAATATTAGTAGGGGTGGTCGAGCAGCAAATATTTGTATTGGGCGGGCATTTCATTTTGCAAACAACTATGTCACAGGCCTATAAAATTTCAAATTATAAGTTTAATAGTCTAATTTAATTTTTTAAAAGAAGATAGAAACAACTTTATCACAGTTATTATTATTATTATTATTAGCATCGCGTCTTACTACCCGTTCGGGTTATACGCACTTACGCTAATGTGTAATGGTAGGGTGATTGTGAGATTAAATGGAGGACCTACAGTTTAACGTGGAATCCGAACCACGGTGGAGGCCTGGCTTTCCCCACATTCACATGTCTTGTCAGAGGTTAAGGAAGGATTTGGCAATCAGATAAATCTATGCCGGGACCGAGGATTGAACCTCGGCCACCAGCATAGAAGTCTGACACCTTACCCCTAGGCCGCCAGGTCACCTACAACTTTAATGTAATTCCTAATTATTTTTATTACATGACTTAATACTTGATAAAATTGATATTTTTTCTTTGTTAATTTAAAAAAAAATGTTTTATTACTATGAACAATTTTTAATTTTTTGGTATGTTATGAAGTTGAATACCCATTTTTTTATGAGGTTGGATGCTGGAAAAATAAAGAAAAAGGAAGTTCAAAAATAGGAATCGAGAATCGAAAAATCGAGGGTGAGCTTAAGAATTGAAATCGAGAAAAACAGGTATTGTGACATCTCTAGTTAGAATGATGGATGAAGACATGAGAGGAAGCAAAGGAGCTAGGATAATATATTTTGAGAACATGTGCAACCTGAAAGAGGAAAAGAATGAAAGTGAAACAAAGAAGCAGGAAGAAAGAGCAGAAGAGGAAAGAGTGGAGGACGCACTAAAGAAGATGAAACAAGAAAAAACACCGGATTTGGACAAAATAACTGTAAATGAAAAAGGCAGCAGGTGAAGTAGGTATACAATAGTTATACAGATGATGAGCGTGGTTTGGAAGGAGAAGAAGGTACAGGAAGACGGGAAATAGGGGGTTATAATATCCATTTTCAAGACAGGAGAGGAATAAAAATTATAGGGGAATAAGGCTGAGAAGCTACTGTACAAAAACATATAAGATACTGTAAAGAGAATAAGAAATAAAATGAAAGGTGGAGAGAGGAACAGCAAGGATTTAGGGAAAAAAGGTCTACAATAAACTTAATCTTTGCAATACGACAGCTGATGGGAAGAAGATGTGAAAATGGGAAATACTTGGTAGTGGTATTTATGGATGAGGATAAGGCATTTGTTAGTGTGATTAGAAACAAAGTTTGGAAAGTGGTGGAGGAGGCTAAAGTGGAAAGAGGAGTGGTAATGAAAATGGAAAGACACGGGGGTTCAAAATAAAAAATTGAATGAATCAGGGGAGTGCCCTCTCACCACTACTATTTTTAATGGAAATGGTCATGAATATGACTTTTGATGGTATGAGGGGAGAAGGAAGATGTAATACAGGAATGGAATGAGGAAGTGAAGTTGTGTGGAATGAAATGTAGCGTGGTGAAGTGTGAAGGGATGGAAGGAAGAGGGTGAAGCCTTATAAAGCTATAAAGTTGGAAGGAGTAGAGCTGAGAAAAGGACGGAATGGAAAATAATTTGGAAGCGTGACTGAATAGATGGTGGAAGAAGAGAGGATTTAATGAAAAGAGAACAGCTGGGAGAGTTGTTTTGTAGATCTACTATGGAGAAGGGAAGTGCCCTCTAAGTTTAAGGAAATGTTTTAGAGGGGGTACTTTGTACACATTGTGACACAAGCAGCAGAAACATGGACAATGGATGTAAGAGAGACTCGGAAAGTGGAGGCCATCGGAATCGTGTTTGTTAGGAGCATATTAGCTGTCAGGAGGAGAAACAAGATAAGAAATTAATTTATCCAGGAAAGAGCAGCGGCACAGGGAGTACATGAAATAGTAGAGGAAGCAAGACAAGATTGTTTGGGCAGGTAATGAGGATGTTGGAGTACATGAAATAGTAGAGGAAGCAAGACAAGATTGTTTGGGCAGGTGATGAGGATGGAAAAAGACCGCCAGGGAGACCAAGAAAGAGATGGGCGGAGCATATAAAAGAAAAGTGTGCAAATGAAAGAAGAATAGAAATGATTTAAGGAGGAAGAACGGTAGAAGCATATAGGAAGCTGGAGGAATTTTTATAAAATGAGCTGGCCACAGGCTAAACAGTTGATGATGATTGTGAAGTGTAACACACTCCCAGATTTGGACACAACCCAATTCTAATAATAGCCCAAAGCTTGTGTTAGGCAATTTATGATTTACACGAAGGTAGAATTAGTGGCAAATATTTGGATTTAAGAGAGTTCAAGTAGAAATTTGGGCATGTAAATAAATTCTTGACTTAGTTCTCAAATCCATGAATGTCCTGCCTTAATAGTAAAATACCATATTGGACAATTTTTCCCTGATTTCCTTTATTAGTTAATTTGGCATTTCTAGTGATGATCAATTGTAAATGTCCTCTGATATGATCTTTGTGTCCTTGCAATCTCACAATTCAGGAATGACAGCTATAATGTATTTCTCTTACCATTTAAACAAGAAGTCTAATAAATTATTTGCAAACTTGTCCGATTACCTTAACTTGAATGCTGTCGTATTTGTTGAAGTTTATTCCTGATGTTATCCCATCTCCAAACATCTCTTCCTCATTTTCAGTTGGTTCTGGGGGAATGTACATCTCTCGGGGCTTCTCATCCTTTTTGTCTTAAAAAAAAAAAGTTACATTGATCGAACGTAATATTATTTAAGATTTTTTCTTCATTTTTTTTAGATGTTTAATGGGCATTTTCTAAAGTGACTGATTTTATTAGCACATTAGAATAGCTATGCACAAGAGCAAAAGGCCTTATCAATTTTGGTAGGAAACGTATTTTCACATCCTTTCCAGGGTTCTTTTACAGACCACAATCGGCATGGGACTGACAGTTTTACTACCCCCGCCCCCACAAAAGAAGATAATACAAATTTTAATCACCCAAGAAAAATCTGTCAACCTTGACTGGGTCTGAACCAGCAAACATCAGGTCCTGAGGCGAACACTTTTTGCCAAGAGCACCAAGGTCGACATTATCTTTAAGGAATTATAGAATCAAATATATATATAACTTCATTATCCAAGAACAGATTCTACCAAACTATGTAAACCATATTTCATGAATTTTTCATGACTTGCACAAAAATATTCATGACTTTACTAACTTAATGATTTTATTTACTGACTTCTAAATTTATGCTAGCTACAATTTTTTTTTCTACAGTCCAAACAAGCTTTAGTCAAGTGAATATTTAACAAACTGTAAAGTAAAAGGCAAAGAAGTTGAATTAATTTGCAAACCAATATAAGATCTAAGAAGTATGCGAGACTAAATCTTACCTCCATCATCCCCAACACCACCACCACTTTCATCGTCTTTTCTATGTGAACGATATCCTCCTCCATCCTCGCCGTCATCATTTCTCCCTCCGCGGTAACCACCACGGCCGCCACCACGCCCCCTGCGGCCTCCATCACCATCATTGTCGCGATTGTATCCACCTCGTCGACCTCCACCACCATCTTCATTGTCATCTCGGTTGTATCCTCTAGAACCTCCGAACCCACCTTGAAATAATTTGAAGATTAATCCAATTAGGACAATTTCTTGGAACATTTCAAATAATGTGTCACGTTTTGGTCAACTCTACTGCCATCACAACTTTACAAATAATAATAATAATAATAATAATAATAATAATAATAATAATAATAATAATAATAATAATAATAAAGATCTAGTCAGCTTGGCTATCCCTGCTTGAATTAATTACACTAATGAGTTAGAGACGAGGATTTTAATTTAGAGGAGGTGTGCCCCCATTTTTGTGGAGGGAATGAAAAACCACCCTCAGTACACTCGACCAGGATCTGAACTTTGATCTCTGTCATTGGCAGATGGGTCATTCCATAGAAAATCACCCAGGCGTGGTTGCTGACCTATTTTTTTAAATATTAAATGTCTCACCTCAATTAGGAATGTGTATTTTACAACCAGACAAGCAAAGAGGGCACAAGGTTCGTCACATACAAAATCTATTCATTCTGACAACTGTGCGAGTAAACCAACCTCTTTAATAATATATCAATAAATAAAAATTTCGGCAATGTTTTTAAAAAATGTTTTTATTAGAAGGAATGGACTAGGCCTAAGATAGTCTAATAAAAGATCAAAATTTAACAGTATTGTATTATGTTAGAAATTGAACTAAATTAAATATAAAGTAGGTTATGCTAAACACCTTAAGTTTTAAAAAATATTTTGTACTCAGAACTTTTCATACCCGCCCAATCCCATTTATATAAAGTATTTAACATGCACTTTCTGAACTGACTAATTATATCAGCACATGAAAATTTCTATGAGCAAGAGTGAAAGGACCTACCAATTTTGACAAGCAAGGTATTTTCACATACCTTCCAAGGTTATTTTACATGCCATGGGATCGACAACTTTACTTCCCCTCCAAAGAAAGTTTTGCTACAGATTTTTATGGCTCAAAACTCCAACATCCTCAGCTGGGTTTGAACCCATGAACACCGGGTCTTGTGGCGAGCATTTACCCCAAGTTTTCACAACTATTGCGGGACTTTGTTTTGACTTTGAGCTCCAATCTCCCTGTCATCAGCAGTTCAGTTCATTGATGCTGGGTACAGCATTATGGTCTAATTTTGATCCATCTATGTGAGGATGTCAACATTTATTTACAAGTGTTCAAACCTAATCTTCTAATATCTGTTGTGACTGACTCAAGTGGCTAAGTTGGGAATTATCACAATTTATTTTCTATGAGTTTTGTTTTTAGTGGCAGGTTGTTAAGCAAACAAATGTATGTTTAGTGGCTAGATGAATAAACCCTTTTGGCGCCAACCTCTCACCAGTTGCAAAGATTGGTTTCCTTTTGAATACTACTTTGGATACTAAAACTCATTATTACTAAATTGGTTCTTTATTTCTACAAGGAAAACCTCTTTTTGCTTTACGGGGTAATTGTATTATATTTGGAGGAAGGTTCAGGAAAGGTGGATAGAAACATATACAAGGAACAAACACAATATGGTTCTACACTGGAAAAGAACAAGTTTCACAATTCCTCCTGTTGAGTTCCAATATAATGAAACACAAGTTGGGGGCTTGGACAGTAATGATCAAATTTTTTCTTTGTCCAATGGTAGAAATGTAAAGTGTAAACTGTGTTCTTATTTTCAGTGTAAAGCCATGTTGAGTTAGTTCCTTTCTACCGCCTTAATTTGTTATTTGTCTCATTTCACTAAATGTTGGCATCCTCACACCGATAGAGGGAGAGGTTAACAACAGACAAACATGCAGTACTCGATATAATATAAAAACATTATCGTTGTAAAATGCAAGATATGTGAGATTAATACAGGTTTTTTTTTAAATTGCTCCAATCATCAATTTAAAATATGTTTAAGTAACATTTGGACCAACTTAAAAATAGTATTCCCTTACCATCGTCGTTTCGTCTTCCCCTTTCTCCACCCCTGCCTCCACGACCTCTGTTGCCTCCACGGCCTCCTCCGTAATCATTAGAGTTGTTGGCATAGCCCAAAGTGGTACCGGAGGTTTCGTCCCATTCATCGGGGTCATTTCCTTTACCGACAATGGCAGCGGTCTGGGGGACAAAACCCCGGCCTCGGCCAAAGTTTCGACCTTGGTCTATGAATGCACACTGTGGACACACAAAGTGATTGTATACAGTTCCAGTACAGGTGTCATAGGAAGGGGCCTTTAGAAAATACTAAACATACTTATTACCATATTACTATTATTATTGGTGACCTGGCGGTTAGGGGTAAGGTGTCAGACTTCTATGCTGGCGGCCGGGGTTCAATCCTCGGTCCCGGCATACATTTATCTGATTACCAAACCCTTCCGTCACCTCTGACAAGACATCTTGTGAATGTGGGGAATGCCAGGCCTCCACCGTGGTTTGGATTCCACGTTAAACTGTAGGTCCTCCATTTCATCTCACAACCACCCTACCATTACCCATTAGCGTAAGTGCGTATAACCCGAACGGGTAGTAAGAAGCAGTGCTAATAATAATAATACTATTATTAAGTAAGTATTGATAATTCCTATAAACAGTGACAGATGCAGGAAGATCACACGACTTGACGTGTGAATACAAAAGTAAATCTAGTAACATTCCTACTGGTGAGATAGTGTTCTTCCTAAATTGGACTGTACACTGATAATCTCAAAGTAGAGTTGTCAAACTCAGCTTTACTAATCAAAGTTACAGCCATACAAATTATATCAGAAAGTTATTTAATTAGGGGTGGACAGGATCTCAAACCCTCGGGAAAAGGTCGAAAATCTATTCTTGTAGGTCGGGCGGGATTGACCCTTTCTAGAAATGTTTCGGGTAAGAAACTTGGTGGAGGTGTTGCCAACGACCATATAATATAAGTGCTGTAGCTATATTAGTACCATAAAGTCGCTAGATTGTTGCAAACGAAAAATTAGAAGTCGTCAGATTTGTCGACAAACCAAAAATGCATACATTTATCTGAATTGAATTTAAGATCCATATCAAATACTGTACTCATATTATTAGTAGGTGTCTGATTCACAATTGGGAATGGCATAGTTTAGAGTAGGCCCTATGAGAGGGGTAGTTCAGGAGGTACATCGTACCCGGGCGTCCAAGAGGGGTCTGGATATTTCCTGGGATCTCAGAATATGTTGAATATATTGAAGACTAGCATTCCCATTTCCACTACCATTACTATTCCTAAATTATTAGTGAAGGTATAATATTTTTTTTTATTGATTTTACTTTTTTTTTAGATATAGAAGTATAAATTATATTTATAGATTTCTTTTCCTTTTTTCAGATAGGTTTGATTAATTAATTTCGTTTTTTTAGACAGTATTAATAAAAATTGAAATGGGGCCCAAAACACTTTGTACTCCCTGATAAAATTGATGGCCCTGATTTAGAGCTCTTTTGTAGACCGAAAAACGCACTTTACGTTTTTGCAGTACGATAGTTGCTCAGTTTATCAACAGTTATTTGTTGGGTTCAGCAAGCGAAAGAGCTTGAAAGATTTAGAGAAGTACAGAGATATATTCATCTCTCTTTTTAGGAGTGGAAATGAGAGGAAGGGGGAAGGAAGTAGCTTAACAAGGTCAACTATTTATGAGGGATAAGTGTAGCGAGTGTAAGGGGGTGTCAAACCTAAAGAGAACATTTGAGTAAAGTAACTTTTAGAGGTTTCAAACCTTGATAATATATTGCAGTTTCAGAGCAAATTTGGTTTTGTAGTATTTTTTGCACTATGCAATTAATTAAATATAAAACACCATAAAAATAATTTCCATCAAAAATAAAATAAACTATTTTATTAATTGTACTATTTGATATTAATTCAAAATTTTGTTATTTGATTTGATTAAAAAATGCTATTCGCACACACTTTTATCAATTTTATTTATGTTATTTTTTATTGCTTTTAGTGAATTTTTTTTAGCACTACATCTTACTACCCATTCTGGTTATATTGCCTATGTAGCAATTACTCTAATGTGTTAGGAATGAAGAAGATTGAATTTAGAGGTATACCCGCATTTGCGTGGATAGAGTGGGAAACCATTTAGGAAAAAAAAACCATAGTACACCCTACCAAATTCAAACTAAATATTCCAGTCATCGGTAGTCTAGTCTATTGTGAAAATGATGCCTTAGACCATGCAGCCAGCAAAGCAGGTTTTAATTATATTATAACTTTAATAATTCATACCATATTAGTTTAAAAATCAATATATTTTAAATTAAGGTTATTCTAAAGAGTAATTTTAAAATGTCCCGTTTCCATCCCGAATCCTAATATTTTGTCGGGCTAAAGGTATTTTTACACTGATGTGTTAGGAATGAGAAAGGTATAATTTTAGAGTAAATGTACCATATTTGTGTTAAAAAGTGTGTGGAGGAGAAAGTTTAGGGAACACATACTATGCCGAGGATTCAAACTGCTATTTCGCTGTAGCCCGCAAAGCCAACCAGCAGGGTTGCCATGAAATATAGGGACGAAAGTTGCCAAATTTTTTCCTAATTCAAAAATCAAAATTCCTTTTACTAAATTCCATATCAGGATTTATAAAGACAATAAAAATTATTATTCAATAACGTAATTATTTGTGAAACATACTCAAAACAAAATATACATCTACCTAGATAAAAACAATGTTTGTTCGGCTCAGATAGGAACCATTTAAGGAGGAAGAGTGATGGAAGGATATAGGAAGAGATTTATTTTACAGGGTGTCTACTGGACTAGAGTTTTGAAATTCCAGTATATTTCCAGTCTATTTTATTTATAAAATCCAGTATATATGAAAGACTCAGAACCACACAATCCCTATTTCAAAAGTATTAAATAAAAAGTTCAGGTTATATCTGTCATAATTAAACATTTTTACTTAAAGAATATTCAACTACAGTGCCAATGAAAAATTTCCTTGCAATAAAAAAAGTCCATAGTTGTTCACAGAAAAGATCTCTATCCTAGAAAAAAGTGGCATGCTTTATTTTATGCAAAGTTCATGCAAAAAAAATACTGTGTGTGTGTATTATATCTCCCTAACATATTATACAAGTATATATATACCAAGGATGCAATATTCAAGGATTCAAAACAATTTTTTTAATACTAAGATTGAATCATTTTTTAGAGCTAATATAATGTTAACTAATGGTTAGGACCAGTTTAATTATAGGAAAAACCTAACAACCATTAATTTACCACTTAATGTGAACAAAATCAGAAAGGAAGGAACAAATCCTACCCCCGTGGGAAGTTAAACACTTATGCTATTCACATTTTCTAAATTTGGATTCAAAGATAAAATTATGTTTCAGATTCGAAAAAATGTGGATTCAGCCCATCTCTAAAATATACACACAGACACACACACACCAATTGTAGCTGATCCTTTCCACGCCAAGTCACATTTTGTAGTAATGAATTTGTTTAGTAAATACACGGTGATAAAGATACAGAATCCTTAATGAAAAAAACAAATATTATGTTAAGGAAAACTTTCTTGGGAAAAAAGATGATTGCTGTTGATTAAAAATTAAAATAGTAAATCCTTCAAACAAAATATTTTTAGGGTAGAGAGAAAAATAGACATCCAATCATAAATTTTTCTCAATTTTTTCATTTCATGTTCTAACACTACTGTCTCTTCCTTCGCTTTCTGCAGAACGTTTTCCCCTCTCCAATTTCCTTATTTCATCAATGCAGTTTTTCATTTTCGATTTTAGTCCTCTTCAATCTTTTTATTAATTTTAAGAGTTTCTTTTCTTATTCCTGATGAATTTCTCGCATCATGAAACAACATCTTTGAAATGGTCGTATTTATAAGTCCTCCACCTGCAGTGACTGCATCATATTGAGCAATAAGGCTGTCCTCATGTAGGTTTTCAAATAGACATTCTTTATTTACAGAAAAACTTTCTCAATGACTGCAATGCTATGGAAGAGAACAAGGATTTTCTTTTAGTAAAATATTGCAGCTTTTGAAATAAGCTACACTTCCTTTAGAAAAGATATTCATAAAGAACTTAAGTTTGTCAACACTTGAAGTGAATCATTTTAAGATATTCAATAACTTCTTGCTTTGTTACAAAATCAAAGTAGTTTCTTTTTAAAGCATCAACTTGCACACTAAATAGTTGTTTCTTGTCTAGTAGGACTTCTAATGCAGAAGTTATGGATTGAGCATGATTCTTGGCACCTTTGACAATTTTGTAGGAGAGAGGACACTTAGACGTAAAAGGTTGTTACAGAGATCAACTAGAAATTTTTGACAATCACCTCAGAATTGAAACACCTTGATATCTTTAATGTCTTTCAAAGCTGTTAATGCTACAAACCCAATATCTACAGAAAGGAGTGATTTCATGTTGGATTGTTTTTTTTAAATCAATGGATAACAAGTTTTTTTGAAGCACCTATTTGTTTAATTAATTACATCACATTTTATAATTTTTACTTAGCTCTGCAAACATAAAAAAGGTGGATTGCTCTGATATTCACCCAACTCAAATGAAAGTGACAGCATGAATCACCAACTTTGCTGTCAAAAAATCATCCTTCACAAAGTATTTAATGTTTGGAAAAGATTGTGTTTTGGAAGAGTCTTATTAAAAGAATAAACATATTTATTAAAATAAGGCAGCATTGACGATGATCTCTCTAACACCTTTGTGTTTTCTATCCAGCTAATAGACGAAAAGTTCATTGGGGAAAAGAGATGATTCTATATTTTTTTTTACTAGTATACAAGTCTCCTCGAAAAATCTAAGCAAATGATAAAGTGAGCGCAAAAACTGGTTAATAGCCCAAATAAAATGAGCAAAAACAGTTTTGTAAGCACCATAGATATTGTGTAAAGAACAAGTTTCAAATTCCAGCAACTCAGGATCTTGTGGAGAATATTCCTTCAAGTATCTTCCAAGATCCTTTAAAAATTTGAGGTTTACATTTGGTCCCTTCATGGAAACTTGAAAGCATGTTTTTAAGATCCAAACTTTATTCTTTCAGTGCAGATATAAAGTTTATTAATATACCTTGAGTTGTTGCATGACCTAAAAAGATGCTAAATACCTTGTATTTCATTTTCACTCCAGAAGTGAACAACAATTATCATCTGGGTCTTCTGAGCCACAGTACTTGAGCAATGCAGTAAAATCAGCATTACTTAGCCATATTTGCAAGCTCACTTTTGAAAAAAAGCACCTAGGTCATACACAATGACATATATCAAAGTTTATCTTTATGCATTTGGAAATTCTGGCCAATATCAATATCGGGAAACATTACTTTGAAAAGGTCACTAGCAGAAGAATGTGTCATTATTTGATTTAATTACCAGCCCATAATATTTCAGCAAAAGAAACTTTCTTTTTGATAAGGAAACTGAATAGAACTAGGCTTAGTCCCATCCAATTTACAAAACTTCATCATGGTAATTAACACTAGAATGTACATCTTCACCAGGTAGGCCTACAGACGATAATGTATTTTTGTCTGCAGGGACCAAGTCAAATATTTTTGTTCCTACTAGCAGCTTTCACTCCATAAATATGCTTCTTTCCCTTGGCATGAGATCAGATTAAGGATACTCCCAAGTTACTTATGTAAAAGTTAAGACACACACAAAGTTCTTTAGTTTTATCACAATAAGCTCTTTGGAGCCATAGACAATCTGTTAACACTGTACTGACCAAACAACCATCCTTAAAAGAAATTTTTCCTCAAAGTTTACTCATTTGTCTTAAACGCAAAGGTCACAAGATAAACAATAGGGCTCTGTAGAATACTCACATCAGCCAAGCTTGTGGAACTGTACAGCTTTGGGGGGGTGTTAAGTGAAGAACACAAGAGGATACTGTGCCATTGAAATTACTAGTGTATTCTAGTATGTAGAGGGGTGGGAGTTCAAAGTCAACTACATATGTAACAAACAAGACATACCAGAGAAGTATTCAAGGAATGGTCAAACTAGAGCTATCAGGGGCGTTCAAATTATAAATATTAGGGGTCTCGAAATGTTGAAGCAAACTGCTGTAGCTAACATTTCACTCCATGAGAAGAGGTTTAGTATATTTCCAGTATATGATTAAAAATTCAAGTATATTTCCAGTATTTGTGTTTTACTAAACTGACCCAGACACAGGCTGAAAAAATTTGATGATGAAGACGATGAAGATGAGATAGAAAGAGTTTGGCTCAGATCGAAACAATGTTTTATTGATACTTTTCAGGGTAAAATAAGTGTATTAGTCCAAGTTGGATTTTTTTATTATTATTATTATCATCATCGCGTCTTACTACCCGTTCGGGTTATACGCACTTACGCTAATGTGTAATGGTAGAGTGATTGTGAGATGAAATGGAGGACCAACAGTTTAACGTGGAATCCGAACCACGATGGAGGCCTGGCATTCCCCACATTCACAAGAATGTCTTGTCAGAGGTGAAGGAAGAGTTTGGTAATCAGATAAATCTGTGCCGGGACTGAGGATAGAACCCCGGCCGCCACCACAGAAGTCTTGACACCTTACCCCTAGACCGCCAGGTCACCAAAGTTGGATTTTAATTGGCTTTTATTCTTCTTTTTCAGGATGTACCCCATTTTAGTCAAACAAAATGAGTAGCTGTGCTTTTACAAGTTTTCTGGTGGAACGCAAGACAAGTTTGAGTATTTTTCCAAACATTTCACAAACTGACACAAATCAAATGGGGGGCGGCTTAGTCACAAACAAGATTTTTTTTTGTAAAAAAATGTATAAAGATTCCATACTAACAATTTTCATGGCATTTGGAATAAATATATATTTATCAGCCTTTATGCAGCAACCTAATATTTTATCAAAAAAGGCCTGCATATTGCAGAACAAAAAGTAGGACAACTTTATATGCAAAGGAAATCCTATTTTATTTATTATTTCAGTTGTTTAGTTATAATTAGCTATCCCCACCTCAACCTTACTTATAATAAAATCTGTCACTTGGAACTTTTTTTAAGTGCATAGGATATTAATTTGACAAAAATCCCCCATTCTAATATCATTCCTTACTACAGATTTAATAACATATTTACTGAATTTCACACTAATATCCAGTATTTATTTCAAATATTTAGGGTTTCATAACATTTTCAAGATTCATAATTTGGACACATTAAACCTTGAATCAAGCAGCCATCTCGATGGTAAGTATAACACAAAGATGTGGGACTAAACATTCTTTTATTTAGCATATTACACTTCGTATTTGATTAAGATTTGATTACAAAAAATAGGCCTACATATATATTTTAAATCAACTCACCCTAGTTGTTAGAATGTGTCCTACTTGCTAAAAGCAAATGGTTTGTATACATTTTGCAATATTCTACACAAAGCTGTGATACAAATAAGTTTAAACAAAGTATTCACACATGTTTAACAAGTTAGGACCCACTAAGACTTGTAAAAGTTTTAGTTTCCATGAATGTGAAATATTTTATTAATTCATGTAGGCTTACATATAAAATTTATATTTAGTATTGAAACAGGTAGGAAAGCATATTACCAACCTCTGAAATCACTGGCCCAGAACCTTCATCATCCCATTCGTCACCCATTTCAGTCAATTATCTGAAAGAAAAAAAAACAAAACATATTTAACTGTTAGATTAATCACAGACAAATGTCAACAGACTTGGTTTGTATTAAATAGTGGGTAAGCAACAAAAACAATTGGACAATGACCTGGTCTGGATGAAATGTTCGATAATATAAACAACAGATAGTGACTAAATTTGGACTAAACGGTGGGTGAGCAAAGGAATAAGCCAGCGACTATGTCTGTATCTGAATAGTCAAGTACACTTGATGCATACTTTATGATTTTAAGCTTGCCACACACTTGAGATCAAAGACTGCAATGGACTATTTGAATGGCAAACCATCCTTTCCACACCCTTGAGTCCGCAGTGTTGTTTCCTACCAATGATCTTAGCAACTATTTTAAACACCATCTATTAGTCCAAATTAGCATCCAGGCTACTTACAGATTTTTGATGGCTTCTTTTCACTGGACATGACAAATTATCCAACACATCCACTATTATTAGCGTATGTTATCACAGATCACATTACTCTACAAGCTCTCTCTCTAGCAGACGAAAAATTAAACAGTTGCCGGTCAAATATTGCATCGACGGCATGTCAAGGGCGACTTGCCGTCACACACTTCATGACTATTCAGACAGATCCTACACTTAATCATGTGATTGCCAATGCAACTATCAAGTGAATGTCAAGGGTCGACAATACATGAAGTAGACTATTCATATACTCTATAGCAACTTTATTATATGTAAATGTAAAGCAGATATCACGATGAACAGAACAAAAGTCCTTCTGTTTTTAAATGGAAGCTATCACAATGAACCTAGCTTAACAACGATGTAACATCGACTTAACATAAAGATTGTCTAGAAGATAACTTTCATAGCATGGCCTGTGAGAAGTTTATCCTGCCAGGCAATAATGTTACGAACAACATTAACACTGCTATTTAGTAAGTTACATTTGTTTGTTCGTGATGTGCAAACAACTTCTTCCAAATACAGTCAACTCTAGATATATATCTCAGACTTTGGATGATTAGGACTAGTTCTTAGAATAAAATGTTATATAAAATTATGCCAGCCGCATGCTGGAGGGCTAAAAGTGTAATAGCAGTAGTGTAATGTAGGAGGCTGGTGGAGATCTTGCAACCCAGTGCTACTAGCCCTACCATCTCGCTACCGCACATACAGTACAGAGATAATTTAAGTACTATGGGCCTATTGGGATCTCAACCTTTCCCATTCTATTACCTTGCTGTTTTATTTGTGTATGTGTCTTATTCGACATACATATTATATTGTTTACTCAGTCACATTAAAGTATAATGTAATGTTACTTTAAATAAAGTATCCGTTTTCATTCCTTAGGCCCAACTTATTTCCCCTCAATAAGACAGACTTTTCGTACTTGGAGAGACCTCAATCCCCTTTAGTACGAGTTATCTAATGTTGACTGTACAAGTGTATATAGATTTTCTTGCGAACGCCATAATGATGTGGCCGCATTTCATGCTTTATTTAGAAATTCTAATAAGAGAACAAATTGTTTTCAGACAATCAAAACTCATTGGCTGTTTCCCTTTAGTTGTTACATTACGTGAATGTCAAGTTGATAGTGATCCCGGCTAAACACTAAATCATCGAGTTAGGCCGGACTGGACGGATGTAAGTTCCGACCATTCGACTCTTAAGAATGGACCTATCTGATTGACCCATTGTAGTCATTGTCATTGTCGAATCAGTTCCTTCCTAGACACTGCAATTGACACGACTGTGGCGGCAGCATTTGTGTTCACGTTTTAAGTTGAACAAAAAAGAAAGCGCTCAAAATAGACAAAAGAGTGGCTGTTGAAAAGAAGACTGGGGTTCAATCCCAGTTGGGTGCAATGGTTTCCCACACAAATGTGGGTGCATTTCCTATAAATTACACCCACCTCACTCTTAACCCAGTAGTGTAATTAATACATAGGCTGAACTACCAAACAGCTAGCAGGGCGCGGTGCTAAAATAAAATGTTTACATTAGGTTCCCGATAATTAAAACACTTTTTGACATGATTGTCAAATTAAATTCCAATGAAAATCACAGCAGAGGTATTCGGAACTGAGAAATAAACCACTTGTGTCAACTGATGCATTGGCCGGTATGCATGGACGTGAATGCTTGGTGGACCGATAGGGTGGTCCTGAGCACACTATAGATCCACCTTTTAACCTATGATGCCGCAAGCAAACCCACGCTAGTGTTCAACTAGTATTCCACTTAGTGATATGATTGTTTAGCCTGACATCGTACATAACCGGACTACATGGGTTTTTTCTCAGTCCTCTGCAGATAATTTGGTATGCCAGCCAAACCAACAAGTTTAACACATACACGACAAGTTTTTCATCAGTTTGGCCCGATGGATCAAACCGACGAGAAAAACCGTAGTTTATCCCAACCTCAAAAAGGTAAATTCCAAATTATTATGGTTCACTCAAACAAAAGAAGTCTTGGGTGAGCTAGAGGCTGTATGATCTTCCAAGTAGAATAATAGCAGGTACCTCATAGAATTAATCAAAATAATTAGTTATGCTGCTCATAGAAACTTCCAGAAACCATTTTAGAATGTGTGAGGAGAACACTGAAAAACTAATTCTCCATACACCAACACAGATTTTCATAGCCATTGTCATACAATGTTTCAAGTTTAACAAGTCTATTCGCATTACACTAACACTAAAACTCACACTTTCATGTTTTTCAAAAAATGTTTAATGTCCATCGCTTCATTACAAAAGCAAGTAAGTCAATATGAAAGGCTATTTAAGATTATCAGTAGAACTGCCTGAGCTATTTAAATTAAAGTGTTCTCAAAGTATTGATTGATTTTTACTAAATTAGTATAATTAATAAGTTAATAGGTGAGAACGAATTAAGTGTTTCCAAACCCTTTGTAAGTTCCCATCTATATAAAATAAGTTAAATTTTATTAATATTAAAAGGCTATGAGATATTTGAGGAGCACTTTCTAAGCTGACCGATCATATCAGCACAGGAGAATTTCTAAGAGTGAGTGAAAGGGTATCCTATCAAATTTACAGAGAAAGTGTTTTCACATACCTTCCAGGGATCTTTCACATGCCACAATAGACTTTACTTCCCCTGCGAAGGATTATGTGCTACAGATTTTTAACGCTCAAATAACCTGTTAACCCCAACTGGGCTTTAACCCCCAGAACATCAGATCCTGAGGCTAGTCCTTTACTCCAAGACCACAAAGCTCGACAATAAGTTAAGAATCAAATCGCCGAAGCTATTATTTATGCTTTTTATTAAAAATAGAACCCGAGAACTTTGGTTTAGTATGCCAATGCTCTAACCACTGAGCTATCCAGGAATTGTCCCGTAATAAGTTAGCCTGTTTTATCAAATATATAGTTAGTGTATTTCACTCTCCTACGTCAATCACTTGAATTAAATGTAGCCTACTTAATAATATAAACATTTAGCGGTCTTTAGTCTTCCTTTAATCAGACACTTGAACTTAATCGGTGGCACGAGTTTTGGGTTAGATTCCAGACACAGTTGAAAAATTTAATATTGGGTTTTACCTTTTCACAGTGATGAATTAATGGCAGAAAGACTGGAGGCTAGGTAAGGCATGTATGAAACTTCCAACAGACAAACCTAGTGAGCCGGTAGTCGAAAATATATGGCGTGAATAAAAAAAACTGACCAATGTCACAAACAGTAATGGATGTAATGTATAAGTAAATTCTGCATCGAGTAGAGCCTACTTTTCTATTGTGTTTCAAAAATTTGTACCTAGGGAACACTAGGGCTGTATCCGAATAGTCTACTTCACTCGCCGTCGACCCTTGACGTTCACTCGATAGTTGCATTGGCCATCACGTGATCAAGTGCATATCCGCCCGAATAGCCATGAAGTGTGGTAATGCGCCCCTCACATGCCCTTGAGTCCAAGGGCAACAGAAAATTACCCTTGACATGCCCGCCATCAATGCGGTGTTTGATAGGCAATTGTTTAATTTTTCGTCTACTGGAAAGAAAGGTCGTAAAGTAATATTATCTTTGGATATGTATGTTAAATATACCGGTTGCTTTGTATTATTGGGTTGTGTTGGATAATTTGGGCTGATAGATGGCATTTAAAATAGTTTCCAAGATCATTGGTAGGAAGTAGCACTGCAGACTCAAGGATGTGGAAAGGATATTTTGACATTCAAATAATCTGTTGCCGTTTTCATCATCAAGTGTACTTGACTATTCGGATACCACCTAAAATTTAAAAAACTATTTTTTACAGGCCAAGAGGATCTCTTAACCAGGTTACATTTTGAAATATTGTATATTGTAGTCAATACTGTGGTATTCTACTTAATTAAATTTAAAAACGTGGACATACTTTAGTTACGAAATATTAACCCTAGGCGTATTGGAAATAAGTGGAAAACATAGTTACAATGAAATAAAAATAAAAATGTGGTATTATCCATGTTAATAAGAAAGAGGAATAAATTCAAAAGACAAAAGAACCATCTCTAAATTAAAGTTATATCATGTGGTTAGAGAAAAAAATATATAGGGTAACATGTGCACTTGATTTCTTTAGTACAAGTATAATAAATAAAATCAAATACAAACCAGACGTTTTTATGTCTCTCTCGATGATGAAGTACAAATGACTTTCTTGAAATAAAATAAATCTTACGAATGAAAATGACATAAACAAGATGCCGGCATTCGAATTTGAGATAGAAGAGACAAGTGACAACCGACAAGCTACAGAAAAAATAGGTAAAAATTTAGGTTTTTTCCCGCCAAATAATAAATTATTACTTCATTTACTAATTAAATGTTTATTTCAATTTAATTGGTTTTTAAAAATTCATAATTTAAAATAACAGTTCTATTGAAAACCACACACGTTTTAATAATTTTGTATACTAACTATTTATCCAAAAGAAAGGATAGGATATTAATTTTTGTAGATTGTTCTATAACCACTCTCTGAAAACAAGGACTAGCCTTATCCAGATTTCTGGCTCCATTAATAAGCTTACATTCTTACCGTTAAAGCCGAACAAATTCGAAGAATTAATATATAGATTGATTATTCCTAGCGTTCGTATTGTTTAAGAGGCTACACTGGAAGCGTATTCGCGTGAATTGGGCTCTGGTTGTAGTGAAATCGTACTCACATGAACATTATTTATTCTAACCCTTTATTTTAAGTAAATAAATCCCACTTTAGAATTATATTTGTTAAAAAAAATAGTTATTTAAAATTCCTATTTTTGAGAATATCCTCCTATATTTTCTCAACGTAATTTGAGTATTGGCATTTTTGTAAAATGGATATTCCTATATTCCTAAAAACTATTTGAAGTGGTCATCTAAATATGTATTGAATTTTTCAACTATATAAAATCATAATAGCCTATACACTAAAATTATATTATTATCTTATTCAGCCATTCTGGTTTTGCCTAAACCTCAACAATAATATTTGGACACTTAAATAAAATCTCGGGCTAAGAAAAAATTATGAGTTCGGTTTCCCTGTAAACAAAGTAAAATTCAATTAAATAATGAACCAGCCATGTTACACAGCAATAATATATATATTTATTTATAATTTTATTTGACAAACACAATTTTAATATTACTCTAGCTAGTGATCTTGTAGAATTTAAAAATAGGAATAATAGAAACATAGTTTTAGTCAAATATGTATACTACAGTAGGTGATCTGGCGATCTAGGGTAAGGTGTCAGAATTCTTTGTTGGGGATATGGGGTTCAATATACGTCCCCAGCACAAACTTATCTGATTGCCAGACCCTTCCTTCCCTTCTGACAAGACGTGTATTAATCACAACTTGTGATTGTGTGGAGTGCCAGGCCTCCACCGTGGCTAGGATTTCACGTTAAGCTCTAGGTCCTCTATTTCATATCACAATCACCCTACCATTACACATTATCGTAAGAGCGTATAACCTGAATGGGTAGTAGAAGGCAGTGCTAATAATAATAATAATAATAATAATAATAATAATAATAATAATAATAATAATAATAATAATAATAATAATAATAGTAGTAGTAGTAATAATAATAATAATAATAATAATAATAAAAATAATAAAATACTACAGTAACTAGTCCTAAGTCACAAATAAAGTTTAAATAATCATAAATAGAACTAGACCTAACTATGATGCACATAGAATATCTTAAATTAAGTTTTTATTTTGTTTTAAAATTTAACATTTGTGATGTATGGGTATGAATGCATTATAATTCATACCTTATAAGTTTGTCAAATGATATGTGTTAGCTTTGACAAATTCATCACATAACGCATCAATATCAAGATTGTCAACTCTTTCGTTGTAGACATGCAATATGGCCAAGTGATTTAACCGATCTTGATCCATGGTGCTACGTAGGTATGTCTTGAGTCGCTTTAAAGCCGAAAAGGTTCTTTCAGCGTTTGCTGTTGATGATGGGACGACTAAAATCAACTTTAAAAGCTCGCAAGTTACTGGAAATAATCGCCTTGTACACTCAGGCATCGCAATGTAAATGTCAACTAGATCTTTCAAACACTTAGGCTGGGTGGGAGTAATTCATGACAACATTTTTGCATCTAGTTCAACATCATTCGTTTTTAAACTATAGTCTCTAAGTGTGTGTCATGTTTCTTCGACACTAACCCATTCCTATACTGATCATAAAAAAAAAATTCGAGTATGCAAAGCTTATTTGAATTGGTTTGAGTAAAGCGCCCCTCGATCTGTACTGTGACTGTATCAACTAGTAGTACGTTTTCCTAATTAATTCTTTTCTACTGAGAATCACTGTAGATTCTATGGTTCCTTGTTTATACTCTAGTTTCCTTGGAACTTGCCTGGTTCATGACGTACGGATAGGTATAAGATATAATTTTTGTTAGGCCTCTTCCATCTCACTCCACAGTGAAGCAAACGTCTCTTCTGATATGATACTCCTTAAATATTTTACAGTTGAGACAGCTGCTTCCATTCCTCCATTAACTGTTTGCTTAGGGCTCTTTAAGATTAAAGCAAGCTTTTTTGTGCAGCCGAAAACTTTTTTTCCTATTAGCATTCCCAAATAAACTTCACACTTTAAAAACTGATCGTAAAGACCTCGTGCAGTGCTTGATACATCTTCACCTGATAAACTGAGCTGTCCTAGTGCTCGAAGTACAGCTGGATATTTTTTAATGACACTGACACTAGATGAGTATCGAACGGTCCACCGCGTCGTGCAGAGTGTTTTTGGAGTAGTGTTTGGAACATCTTCAAACTCACTTGTGATGCGTAGAAATTCCAATTTTCTTTTACATTTGCTCACACTAACTACGGCCACATTATGTACCCATTGCAAACAGTCCTTCATAAGAGGATTGCACGAGTAGTGTCTTGCAGTGCTAAATTTAAACAATGATAATTGCAATGCACATGCATTGCTAACGGTGATTTTTCTTTGATTTTAGTTTGAACGCCATTATAAACCCCTAGTATATTTGAAGCACCATCATAGCAGTGACCACGAACAATCTCCTTGTGGTTGAACTTGTCTCATAGAAACCTAAAAAGTACTCTCTTGGTTCCAAATTTTCATTTACAATTCTTACAGAGGTTGAAATTGGTTCCTTTTGGAAATGTCTGTAGTCTAATCTACATTCAAACTAAAATGCTTTACGTTCCATATTTCATTCAATATGTCTCTTAGGATAGCGTCTGCCATAATTTTTATAATTTCATTTTGTATGTCGTGTATAGTGAAATCCTTCGATCGAAAACTAAACTGTTTGAGTTCAGGAATTTCACCAATGCGCAGAGCAAGCAACATCTTATAGTTTCCATAACTGTTATTGTGACCTCGTATTGGAATACCTTGTCTTCCGAGATATCTAATAGACGTCATTTGTGCATGCAATGCCTTTCGGGCTACAATTTTCTGCTTTTCTTTTTCTTTATGAATTTATTTGGCCACTTAATAATATTTTTTTTTTACTACAGCCTCCTCGTGCATACTTCTCTTTGCATGTATTTTAAATTTACTTTCAGCTTTTTTCCAATTCTTGTAACCTTTGCTAATGAACGTGATGGTTTCAAGTTTTGAGCTGTAGCCAAAGAGATTCTCATTCTCTGATTTCATACATTCGAGGCACAATACGCCAACTTCTTCACTTTGAAAGTAAAGCCAAGGAAATTCAGAATACCAGCGTTGAAAAAATTTGTGGTCACGACGTTTGATTTTCTTATCACCTTTTGCGTTTTCAATGTAATTTGGCACAGGGAAAGGTTGGCGTTGGACGAGACCGCAAATATTGTTACTTCCATCAAACTCCAAAGCTACATACTCTCTTTTTGAGTGACTGGGACCAGCAACTGCGTTCTTATCTCTATCCTTATTTCCTAAATTAAAAAAAGGAAAAACCTTATTTATTAACAATATTTAATGATGGGAATAAAAATTCATTTTTGATAAGACATTTGATATTTAATTTTTATTTATGGTCTTTTTTGTAAAAATATATTTATATATTAAATAACATAAAGGATCTAAATTTCCGGAGGGGGGCGGGCCCCCCAAACCCTTAAGCTACGTCACTGAGGTCTAGTGTAAATTTATTAATGATCATTCATTGTGTCACACAATATTGTTAAACTGGTGAAATAATAATACCATTCACTTATATTTAACTTAATTTAATTAAAAATTCAAATCGTATAGAACTTTTTTTTAAATCGCATTGATATCTCCTTTTACTTTGTAATATATCGAATGATCCGCTGCGCTAGCCGAATGATGTGCTAACCTTTTTTTTCTGGCGTACCACTATCCGAGATAATCTTTGGTGTGCCACTCACCCCAAAATCTAAACTAAACTTTATTTCGTACCACCATCATTTTGGGAAATATGGGTAGGGTAATATATATTTTTTAATTCCAGATTGGTATGGGAATTTCGAATTTTTTGGTTTTTTCCTATTTATAATGAGAAACAAATATTTGAAGACTGAGTACAGCACAGTACATAGCAGTCAGTATGCCACCAAATAGCAACTAAGGAATGTGCACAGGTTGGCACGTTGCAGTGTGAGGGGGTGTAGGGTATGTATCGGAAGGGGGAGAGAAAGGCAGCTTGAATGGCAGGAAACAATACAAACATACGGCCAACATAATAATAAAATTCTTTCAATTTATTAACTTAGATGATTTATTTTATTTGACATTGTTATAATTTACTATATTTAAAAAAATATATGGTGACTTAGGCCCCACGATTTGATCACCTTTGGTCTAAGTGGTCACACTCGCAATGTATCGTACTGACGACGACGTGAAAATCTGGGTTCGAATCCCGGTCAGGTGTACTGAGTGGTGTTTTCCCTAAATGGTTTTCTAAGCTTCCTCCACGCAAATGTGGGTATACTTCCTCTAAATTCAACCTAGCTCATCCATAGCAAATCAGCGTAATGAGTTCATAAGCATATAACCCAGAAAGGCAGTAAAACGTGGTGACAAAAAATCAAATGATAAAGTTATTATTTTAAAAATCAAGTTCACTTACCTGGTATTGTATTACATTCTTGAACGATGTTAGTGGCCTTCATTACTGTTGGATAAGACTTATCACTTTAGAGATCATGATCGGGAATGACGCGAGACTCTTTCACTTTATCAAAATAATAGAACAAAGATTTCCTTTTAACCACTTTGCGATAGTTAGCAATTGAAGTATACCGATGAATTGCAACTGCCCAATTATTATTAGTCCATCACCGATTTTATTCTTTAAATTAAAACTTTGTAATACAAGTCACAACAAATGTATTCTCTCAGGGAATGACAAAAACTACTTTACAACGACGAAATTATACCTTTATAACACTCTAAACAAGGAAAACACTAGCACCACTTGCACTTGCTTACACACTAAATTCAAAGGACATGGGAAGAGAGGGGTGGATGGTGAAATGACTTTGGAAAAGAAAGGGGACAAGGGGTGACTTGTGGCGTGACGTTGGCTGTAGCATAGAATGTGGATGGCTTTCATGATTTATTGGATCATGCAGGCGGTTGGCGCATAATTCTATCAGCTGAAAAACAAATGGTAGACAGTCATAGATAAATTTAAGTCTGTGTCGGGACCGAGGATTGAACCCCGAACCCCTAGCACAGAAGTCTGACACCTTACCCCTAGATCGCCAGGTCACCTGGATAAATGTTAATCTTATGAGAGAAAGTGGTCCAGAACTGTCATTCCAACCAATACTATCATGTTATAACTTTGTTAGTTTTGAAATAACTTTTCTGTCACTTGAGCCACTCTTAACTGGATTCATCTTGATGTTTGTCGAACAATTGTCTATCACTTTGTCCTCTTATGGGAGCTTGTCTATCACGTGGTCCAGCTCGTGTCGATCACTTGGTCCATGTCGTTTCTTCGTGTCTAGCAGTTGGTCTTTTTACAGATTTGTTCTCTTGTGTCGATCGCTTGGTTGTGTATCACTTTGTACACCTATACATAAGCTTGTCTAGCAGTTGGTCCAAGTCGTGTCGGCCACTTGACCCGCCCAGCCTTCCAAATAATTTTTTATAGCTTATCGAGCAGTTTGTATGGTCCCCAAAGTTAATATTATGAAGCCGAAAGATAATTTTGAAAAGGTAAATAAAAATTAATAACCAGAAAAAACATTAAGTCGAAAAAGAAGAATTTATATCTTACATTTTAACAATCCCGAAGCCTTAGCTTCCAATACCTTCGTCCAAGCTAAATCCAAGAGTGCCCATACATAGCCTAGCCGGACATATATATATATACATATTAACATATTATATATATATCCATATTAACATATGGATCACCAAAGGGGGGAAACGTGCATGCCAACAGAAACCTCTACCATATACTCCAAACATCCCGACGCTTCTTGAACATGGAAGAATAACATCTCTTCGCATCTTAAGCTCTTTGGACTATGTTTGTGTGGCACGCTCTGGTGGTTATCGAAACTTGAGAGCAGCGGATAGTTTTCCTTGCAGCGTGCTTATGCTCGCTAGTGTTTATGTTTTATCCCCGACTCGTAGTTGTAGACGAAGGGCCGGTGAAACGGGGTAAGTTGTGTACATTTTCCTTTGTTGATTCTTCTAGGATTGTAGCCAAATGCTACAGCAGATCTCTTACACACCTATAGAACAACTCTCCCTGCTGTCCTCTTCTGATAAATCCTCTCTACTTCCACCTTTCACCTCAATCACCTGTCTAAGATATTTTACGTGTGTAATTTTCTTAGCTATAATCTTTCCAACTTTATAGCTTTACTGGGTCATACTAAACTTCATTCCGCATTCTCTCAATCCCTTATCCTTCTACTCCACACTATCAAGTCATAAGCAAACATCATGGCTTTCATTCTTTTCTCCTTGAGTTTTCGTGCCACTTTGTTCATGACCATTTCCATTACAATTACAAATAATAATGGTGAAAGGGCATTACCCTGCTCCACTCAGTTTTTTTTAAATTTGGAACCACTTCATCGTCCCACTCTGTTTTAAACCAACTAATATTTTCACTCTTAGTATGTCACTTTCCAAACTATTTCCACCCAGTTCTTCCAAACCACTCTAGGTTATACAGTAGCCCCATGGCTTCTTTGGTGCTGACAATCAACATTTAGGTATATACCTACATTTTTACTGTCAGAAGGGACAGCTGCTAAACACATGTTTTTGCAGATTATCTGGTGCGGCATAGGGATACGTAATTTGGTCGGGTAACTATTTAAAGCTGTCAGTCAGCACCAAATAAGCACCAATATTAATAAAATCAAAAGTTAATTTGGTTTGTCAGGAGGATTGTGAAATTTACCACAACCAGAGGGTTGACATTTTAAAATTAGTAGCCCCTGTGCACTTCATAGCTGGCTTTTTCAATTTATATTTAGGTTTTTTAATACCTATAAACCTGGGTTGGAAGAAATAAAAAAATCTGCCTGAAGAAAAAAAAATGTTGTCTAGGGGTAGTCCAGCAATGCATTGCATGGCTACCCCAGGTAACACTTAAGTACTTCTGCTATTAGGGTAAAATTGTTTATAGTCTTGCAGAGTTGTGCTTTCTCTATCCCTTCCTCTTACCCCTCTCATTCACAACCCAACCTTTGCAACATTCAAATGTCACACTACCCTAGTTGTTGGGTTATACCTCAAAAACAGTTGATGCAGAGGAGAAAAACAAATATTACACTTTTTGTCCAAAAAGAACATTTATTATGTATTACTTTAGCATATATGTACATAACATCTGTTAAATAATAAATGTTCACAAGTGGATTTTCTAAACATAAGCTGCAGTAGTATCAAAATTTGGATAGGTTATGAAATAAAGATGAGGATCAGTGGTGTCCGACCCTGCAAATACAAAAATTAAAATATTGGTGACAACTCTCGCATCCTTTAAAAAATTAGAATTGAGTTAATTATACAGGATAGATGAAATTAATTTTGTTTCTAGTAAAAATCTTTCACTCTAAAGTAGAATAGACATAAATTGTCTCCAAGTCTTGACACTACAGTCCACAGAGCATAGAGGTGAATCTTCAGATGTTCAAACGATAGTTCAATTGTTTTAACACTACAAAAGCTAAAGTTGTTTAGCCGCCAAAAGTGATGAGAAACTCGGCTACAATCTTCTTGAGTGTAGCATCGACCTCCTCGCTGATCTTTCCTTCCTTGGCGATGCTGGCCAAAAGAGGTTGCTGCGTTGCCCTAAGGTAAAACACATCACAATTGGTTATTTTTTAAGGTGTTAACTATAATTAAAGAGACTAGCAAGTAGCCAGAGGTGTAACATGGTTTAACATGTCACTCTAGTGTTAGGCTGGATTGTCAATGATGGATAAAGGAGGTTCGAATCTTAGCTGGGTGTAATGAAAATGGTTATCCCTAAATAATTTCCCAATCTTCCCACCCAAAAATACATGCAAATGTAAAGATTCTAATATACTCATCTCTTTATGTAACTATCATTGAAATACGAACTGAAAAAATAGGTAAAAGATGATTTTTTTTAAAACCAATCAAGTTTGAATATAGCGTTGTTTTCTCAATCCTTGAGTTTTTATAAATCTTAGTATCACTACCTGCTCAGATTATACACATATGTACAATTTACAATTATGTGTGTGCATGGAGGGAGGTTTGGATTTAGAGCAGGCATACATACATTTGCATGGACAGAAAGTTGAAAATCATCTAGGGAAAACCACCCCCAGTATATCTGACTGGGATTCAAACCCTAATCTCCAAGTCCCCAAATGTTTAATCTATTGCGAGAGTGACATCTTAGAACATTCAGTCAAAGAAGTGAGTAAGCAATTTCTTAAAACTATTATTATTTTCAAACTTCTGCTACATCATTTAGATGGCTTAAGAGGTTATGGTTACAATCCTAACAATCAAAAGGCTGAAAGAAATTTAAAGACCAGCTGTGAAAGACTTTAAAACTAGTTTTCAAGAAGTTTTCTTCTTTAAAAATGTAAACATACAATACTATCTATGTGAATTTCAGAAAAATAAATTTTAAGGTTCTTATAATTCAATAAAACAAGTTNGAACAGGTCCCAGTTTTTTACTGTGGGGGGGGGGGGATGTCATTACTCACTTAATGTGCTGCAGAAACTCCTTCTCAAAGGTGGTAATCTTGGCAGGGTCCACTTTGTCCAGATGACCCCTGACTCCACAGTAAATAACTGCGACCTGTTCCTCAATGGCCATTGGCACATACTGGCCTTGTTTGAGCAGCTCTGTAAGTCTCACTCCTCGGCTCAGCAATTGTTGGGTTGATGCATCAAGGTCGGAGCCGAACTGGGCGAAGGCAGCTACCTCACGGTACTGGGCCAACTCTAGTTTCATGGACCCAGCCACCTGTTCACATCAGCAAAACGAAAGCTTTGTAAATACTAGACATGTACAACTTAATCCTTACTGGGATCTAAAGAATTGTTCTTAAGAGGAGTGTCTAAAAGTCCATCCTCTCAATTCAAAACAAACTCAAATCAAATCTATTTAATATTTTCAAAGCCAAATCGGGGTTTGAATATTTTTTGATGTGTGTTTTATGATTGAAAAAATATATAGTATATTTGTGGCTATTTAAACATAAGTTTGAGTACTAAAATAACATGGAAATGTTTTATTGTACAAATGATTGCAAAATTTCAATCTAATCTGATAGATTAAGTAATCACAGAAAACAATTCAACTACATAATATATAACAGCTCAAAATGGCCATAAGTGAAGATAAATTTAATATTTTAGCTCTCAATTTCGTTATTGGCAAAGCTTCGTTACTGTCAAAGCCAAGTTGAAGTTTAGCATAGCCCTAAATATAAATAAACCATGAATGTTAGAATAGTTTGTCCACATTTATTATCTTGGATGTGAAGCTATGTAGTTTTACCTGCTTCATGGCCCTGGTCTGGGCAGCAGACCCTACTCGGGATACCGACAGACCCACATTGATGGCTGGTCTGATACCCTTGTAGAACAACTCTGTCTCCAAAAATATCTGTCCGTCTGTGATGGAAATCACGTTTGTTGGAATGTACGCAGATACGTCTCCAGCCTGGACAAGAGACAAAGTTAACACAAGATACTCAAAATTACAATTTATATTAGGGCTATACATAAAAATAAGAATAATTAAACTAGCGCATATATTAGAAGTGTTCACTCACATTAAAAATAAAGTTGTATTTCAGAATTATTGCCTTCATCAAACGAAAAGAGAATAAAAACACTTGAACAAACAATAGACAACCCCATTTTGAAATATTTGGGTTTAGAACAGTGTCTAGGTAATACAACATTGAAAGGAGGATAGAAGTGCAAGGGCTACACACTTACCATAAAACTGTGGGCCTCAAAGTTCACCATTAAAACACAACAAAACACATAATTATGACATCATTTTTGGGGTACAAGAGTATCCTTCTTCAGCAGAAGAAAGTAAATACCAACTGGACTCTGGAAGCATGGCTGGAAAGGTAAATATTAGCAGTGGCTTGTAGAGTACAAGGCTTTCTTTGTCACCTGTGTCTCGATGACGGGCAGGGCTGTAAGGGATCCACCACCTTGTGTCTCATTCATCTTGGCCGCTCGCTCAAGCAGACGAGAGTGGAGGTAGAATACATCCCCAGGATACGCCTCACGACCGGGGGGACGACGCAGCAACAGGGACATCTGCACAGACACTCGTTAAGTCACACATTTTATCATAAAATAAGTTTTGTGAACTTGAGACTTCATTGCAATAGATGTAAAAATTATTTCAAGACAATTGTATAGTTACTCTGTTTACTTTATTTTAGAGATGGGCCACTCAAATTTTCGAATCCACTGAATCCTGACAAGTATCTGAGATTCGAGGATTCGGTGTTTTATTGGATTTGATGGTTGAATCCTTCACCTCATAAACAAAAAATAATATTTTGATTTTTTTTATTCAAGAATTACAAAGCTAGGCCTACTTGATAACACAACCTAATCCGAAATCATTATTTTGCCGGACAAAAGAGATAAACATAAATATATTTTTTTAATGATTGTTAGGTGTAAAAAATTTAACGCATCCAATACCCTACCCTTTCCCCTTTGGAAAACTTGGACTCAACCGTTTCAGCACATGCTTACTTCTGAAACTTTCACCTCACGAACAATCTTGTAAATATTTTAATGGACACATTAAAGCTCTGCAAAAATGGAAAATGAAAACTAGAATTACAAATAAACTCAAAATAAATAAAACAAATTACGTTTTTTTTAAAGAGAAATAAGAACACATTACACACGATTCAAAGTCAGCCGCCATGACGTATATGTTTACTCGCCAGCGGCTAGAGTAAATAAAAATGACCGGGAATTCTCACTATCCAACTGGTTTTAATTATCTACAACTATGCAAAGAGCCCCAAATTATTTTATACGATCCTTAAGGTAGATATTTTGTTGGGTTTCATGAAAAATAAATACTGTCAACAATTAAACACCGAAATAAACTGTTTATTTACGCCTACCGGCCTACATATTGTTTATCAATTATTTGTTTAAAATTGATTCAGGTAATCTGATCACTTAGTAAGTGCTATCGAGCTTTAAGAATTAGATAACGACTTGCTAATTAATAATTTGTTTTTAAATTGATTTTAACTAAGAGTGTCATTTTTTTCAAATCTGTTATTGAAGTAATTTAAGAATATTCAAACACAGTCTCGCCTAATAAAATAGGATTGAACATATTGCATGAGTCGAAAATATGTTCGTGTTTTAAATAGGATGTCTTATCAGAAATCGAAATATCGCAAGAATCGAATATATTTTTTGTTTTCTACGCAAAGATAGATAATAGATATAAAAGATAATAATAATACATACTTAAGCATTATTGAGTTCACCATTTCCAATGTATGTTTAATTATTAAGCATGTTGTTTTAGTCTTTTTTTAAAAAATCTGTTTAATTTTATTTTAGCTTTCTTCATCAAAATAAATTATAATACCTCAAGATTATTTTTTTTAGAAATTTAAATCATTTTATCAACACTTTTAAAAATAAGTTAAAACATTCAAATTTTGATTAATTTGATTTCTAAACAATAATATGAGTCTAGATTCTTTGATTTGGCTGGATTTTAACCTATATTTTGCAAGGGGTGGTTGGGGTTGATTAGAATTGAAAGCATGAGTGAAATAAATCTTAATTCACAGCTTAGGCCTATATTGTGTAATGTAGCTCTATTTGTAAATCATTAAAATTTCTAACAATTTGCTAGGATTCAGATTTGAGAAATAGTGGATTCGACCCATCTCTACTTTATTTCTCTTTAAGAGAAACCTATTTTCACTTGTTGAGATACATTTTGTTGTGGAAGAAGATACAGGAATAATTTCTATAAGGGTTTTACAATAGAAATAAGAACACAGTTCACATTTTACACTGCTACCAATGGGCAAAGAGGTAATGGCTGCATCATGGATAAAATCAGTCGGTTGTGCCCAATTTCTATATGCACGTTTCATTACATCGGAATTCTTCAGGAAAAAGCATATAACCCAAACCTATTAAAAGAGAGAATCAAAATGTAAAAGGAAGAAGAGGAAACATATAAAGCAAACCACTAAATATCAAAAGATTTTAAAGCGTTGTTTTGTTCCTCACTTGTCTGTAGGCTACCGCCTGTTTGGACAAGTCATCATAGATGATGAGAGCGTGTCTGCCACTGTCTCTGAAGAACTCTCCCATAGCACAGCCCGAGTAGGGGGCGAGGTATTGGAGAGGAGCAGCATCGGATGCTGTAGCCGCTACGATGATGGTGTATTGCATCGCTCCTGCACATACAAGTCAAGCTTGCAATTGTAATTCGTTTTACAGCTCTAATACCACTAATTGGTTGCTCATTCAACACAATTACAGGACAAACTTTACTAGAGACCTTTAGTTTAACACGAAATGAATATGAGACTGTAAAAAAAGAAAGTATTATTATGTTTCTTTGAGTCTTAAGACATTTTTTGACCACTTCAACGTATCTAAAAAAAGAGGTGCATCGGAATCTCAGTTCTTTTTCGACCAACAATCTCGATGGTTCAGAAGTAAATATAGTGTGTAACCGCGAAGATTAAAATGGTCCAGAAGAATCAGACTGACAATGATTAGGAAGGAAGAGATGAATAACAAACCTACTGTTAAATAAGGTACTATTGCTGTTGGTAAATTGAATTTTGTAATACAAATATTTCTTAGATACAGGCTATTTTATTGATTTATTTTTATTTGCTTGGAATCAAAATTTTATTTATGTTGGTAGTGCTGAAAAATAAAGGTGTCTTACAATCTAGGAATATCTTATTATTAATCTTTCTTTGTGTTGTGTGTTTTTAATGTGTCCTTAGAGGAAAAAGGAATATTTCTGAAAATTCAAAACAATGTGTAATTGTGGAAGTGTAAAAGTGTATGAAGAAATGAAGAAAAGAAAAGTGTGTTTGTTCCTATCTAAGCCTAACTTAACTATTTTATCAGGTTGGCTTTCTTCACTATCACTTACTTTATATTACTATACAGTGTCTAAACTGTCTAATTATGCAACAAAAAATATGGTTTATTTCTATTAAGGAAAATCTCACTTCATTTTTTGAGGTACTAGTCAACATTGTTACCATATCTGTTTTATTCCCCTTTAAAGTAAGCCTCTTTTCTACTTTTGAGGTATTTTATATATATATATTTGAAAGAAGGTATATGAAAGGTAAACAGAAAAGACATAAAGAGGAACAAACACAATGTGGCCTTTACAAAGGAAAGATAAACACAGTTCACACTCTACATTGCTGCCACTGGACAACCAGGTAATGGCTGTCTTTTAAGGAAAGTCAATTGTTACCGTCCAACCCCCCAACCTAGGTTTCATTCTATCTCAACTCGAGTGTTTCACACTCCCTCCTGACGAGTTTCAATATAAGGTATATTTAATAAAGATTCAGAACCATAAAATAATTGATTCAACCCAACTTTGAATAAAACATTAACAGCTTAATGCAAGGAAACAAATAAGCATTTAATCATAATAGGAATTTAAAAAAATCTAAATTCATCCTCAAGAGTGGTTTAGTTAGCACACACTACGGGTTCTAGAGGCTCACACCTGTATCAGTGAGACGTTTGACAATCTGTGCCACTGTTGATCTCTTTTGGCCAATAGCAACATAGATACAGTACAGCTTCTTCTTCTCGTCATCACCATCATTGAACCTCTTCTGGTTGATGATGGTGTCAATGGCCAGAGCAGTTTTACTGGAAACAAAACAACAACAATAATCCAGCAACTTGGAAAGAAAGTGAACAGTGTTATATCAACTCCAAGGTGAAGTGAATAAAACAGACACCGGTGTGTTCCTACCTACCCTGTCTGCCTGTCACCAATGATGAGTTCTCGTTGTCCTCGGCCAATGGGCACCAGAGAATCTACAGCTTTGATACCGGTCTGCATGGGCTCTCGCACGGACGTACGGGGGATGATACCAGGGGCCTTGGTTCCCACACGGAACCTACACACAAATTAGGAACAAATGTATTAATGTGGCAAACGCGTTTCATGGAAATGTCATCTTAATGAACATGTCCACAGATGAGGCCTCCAAAACACGTTAAAGAAAATAATAAAATCATAGTAATAGCATGAAGCACCTTGTGGTAGTCTTGAGGGGCCCTTTGCCATCAATAGTGTTACCCAGGGCATCCACCACGCGGCCTAACAGCTCCTCTCCCACGGGTACGTCAACAATAGCACCTGTCCTCTTCACAATGTCTCCTTCCTTGATCAACTTGTCGTTACCAAACACCACCACACCTACGTTGTCAGGCTCCAAGTTCAAGGCCATGCCCTGTGACATATTACAACAGTGCCAACAAACATGTCATAGGTGTAGGGGTCAGGGGGCGTGCAACTCAGTCATTAAGCCATTTATAGATTTATTTTACAATATAATCATTACTTGAGCATGATGTTAATATTTTACCATTCACATCTCAAATCATAACTGTGTTTAAAGTATCCAGGGGCCGTTAACTTGGCGACCTTGTGACACTTCATTAGAGTTCCAAGTGCCTACCGTTGGAGATTTGGTATATAACAATAATCCATTCTTATTCCCAACAGTAAAATACCCCTCCTTTGTCACAAGTTTGAGTTGTACTAGGCAATGATTTAGAATCAGGGCCTTTTGTCTCCAAGGACTTGGCATGATACTTGCAAGGGGCAGTGAGTGAAGGCAGGGAGTCAGGGCGAGAAGTCCGAACAATATGCATATATTTCCCAGCAACATTTAACTGATGTCAAGTATGACCACTCCCTAGGAACAATATGTTAGCTTATAGAAACAGGAGAGCTCTATAAAGTTTGAGAAATAACGGTACATGTTAGCAGTGTATGGGACGTAAAAAAGATTTAGGTAATATCCATTTTTTTACTGTGTACATTCCTAACATACTGACCTTGAGGCCGGAAGAGAACTCCACCATCTCATCAGCTTGGATGTTCTTGAGCCCATATACACGAGCAATACCATCCCCAATACTTAGCACACGGCCAGTCTCTTCAAGGTCGGCCTGAAACAATCGCAATGACGGCATTTACTGCACAAGTTGTTAGGATAAATAGCTTGATATCCCTACAAAATAAAAACTTACCACCTGTAAAGTGTTATATATTATGTAGCTATATGAGATTTAAATAATGTGCACATGAAGATGCCAATTATTTAAAATATGTCTAAGTATTTGAGTAAAGTTTTTACCATATTTAAAATAAAGTTAATTTATAATGGATCCATCTTTATTCATTACACTACTAATCTAAAAGAAAAGTCTTCTTGATATATCTACCATTAAGAACTTGGACCTAATGCAAAACCAACAAAATGACAAATCAGACTTTTTTTTTTACATAAATAACGGCTATAAAAATAATACTTTGTAAAGAAGTAAACAAAATTAATAACTAATTTTTTTTCAGTATTAGCGTAATTTGGTAAGCTACCTTGGGTGCTGAACCCAAAATCCTCTCTTCGAGAAGGGAGGATATTTCTGCCGCCCGTCGACTGCACGAGATGTGGAATTTGCGACTCACAACCTGCGCAGCCGGCCATGTTAGGTTACTTAACTGAAAACAAACACAAACATTAGCAAGTTAATACAACAGAACTGGTACTCATACAGCGTAAGATGTCAGGTTTGCAACTTAGAGGGATGACAATGACTGACAATGGATTTGATACTCAACCTAAACTTTTTTTTTTCAATTATTGTAATTAGAACACTCAACTAACCTTTTAACCAATTTGGGAAATACTATAACCTACGATTACTAAAATGATTTAACTATTTAACATCAATGATGAATTAAAACTTGGTTTTTATCCTCAATTTAATATCCAATATTGTAATTATATTTTAATATGTTGCTTGTGTATTTTTAGACTTGTCGTCAACATATGTTTTATTTTTACAATTTTTTTGATGGTGTTATTGCAATGTATGTAAATAACTTTATACATGATACTTTGTTATGCGCTCTAAGCACAATTTAACCAGACGTTTGAACATTAAACCCATTCAATTTTAACAAAAATTTTTATAATATATTTAATTCATTATATTATTTAATTTATATGCTGGGTATAGCAATCCTGAGGTTTTATCTAAACCTTAACCAAAATTAAATATCACTCCTTACTTTAATCTATTTAGAATGTTTTCTAAAATGTTAATGACAAAGGTTTGAATTTCAACAAAGTGCACCCAAGTTTTACCACCTGTTCAGGCTATAAGATTATAAACTAATTATGCTAATGTGCTATAAATCAGGAAGGTTTAATTTAGAGGAAGTGTACCCACATTTGCATGGAGATTTGGAAACTACTTAGAGAAAACGACCCTCAGTACACCCGACCAGGATCAAACCACAATCTCATTAGTCCAATCTAATGTGAAAGTAGTACCTTAGACTATGTAGCCATTGGAGCGAGTTGCATCAAAGATGATTTCTTAGATGTGATTTATCAAGTTGCTTAACCCATTTTTCTCTTGAAGAATGTTAATGCAATTTCGCTAAACTAAAATATCAATTTCTACACCTTAAATATTTTTTTTTATAAAACCTTAAGAGTTAAACAATCCAATAATAATTTTGTGTACACTGTTAAGATACCTAACAAAAGTGACGATAAACCTGTTTAAGTTATATCGAGCCTAGATATGGGCTTACTGGATATGTTACCAATGCTGGGATCACACTCAAATTAACCTTAATCTAAAGGTTGAGTTTCTAAATGTAACCTATCAAAATGCACTTAGTGTAAGAGTTGTCCAGGGGGGAGAGGGAGAACTTTGTTACATTATATAATATAAAGTACCACATATTTATGAGCACCAAGCAGAGCTAAGTTTGTCTACTTCATTTGTTTGTGGTGTGCAGATGCCTAAGCTATAGAGTTACATCTTTGTGAAAAATTTGTGTCATTGTTTTGTGTTATTGCTATAATGTGTGAATCCTGATCAGAGACTATATTGTGAACATTAGGCTGATCGTGATCCTGGCAAATTATGCACCTTAGGACTATTTTTAGGTTAAATTTGTACAAAAATTCTGGAAACTATAACATCAATCATTTCTATGGCCCCTGAAAACCAATTCCCAACACATTTATAGGTTTAATTTATTGATGGAACCCAACTAGGTTAAACCACTTCAATGGCTGCATGGTCTGTAAGGTGTTACTCTCACAGTTGACTAGACTGCCGATGACAGAGATTGCAGTTCGAAACTTGGTCAGGTGTACTGAGGGTGGTTTTTCTGCAATAGTTTTCACTCTCCTTTCACACAAATGGTGGTACACTTCATAAAAACGTAACGTTCCTTTGCCCTAAAAACATAAGTGTAATTATAGCACACAGGCATCTAACTCAAATGGCTAGTAAAAGGGGACGCTAAAAAAAGTTAAGTACTCAAAGGCACCAACCAGTAGATCCATGGGGTTCAGTAGGATTGAAGTGAGTGCCGATAACTCATTGGAACAAAATTGGGCCCTTGTCTTAGTGCCCAAATATTCTATCAATGAGTTGTATGGTTAATCCCTCTGGTCAGAGTAATTCATCATCCATAATTTATGGTGGGAGAGTTTTTTATGGACATGTCGTGAGATGCTGGCTACTTAATAGCTATCAGAAACACACGACACTCAAGATTCAGGTCTTAATCAGCCTACACCTAGTCACCTCTAACTGTGCATATCTACTAAAATGTTGAAAAATGACCCAATTTTTTTTTATTAAAAACCTATGTATTTACAATTCAATAATTTTTCAAGTATTCCTAACAAGTGAAGTGAACCTGAAAATAAATGAAAAAACAAATAAAATCTAGTAATATATTTTATATTTAAGGGAGCCCGAGTCCATAGGTTACATTTCAATATTTTGAGTGGCCAATCCAATTCTATCTCGCATTATTTTCGTATCTCAAAATTTTTCAACTAGGCTTAGGAACTTCCTACATTTTTAACGCTATTTGAAGTGTTAAAATAAGAGTAAATATTATACAAAACCGCACACAAACAATAAATCAGTATAAATAAATCCTTCATACATTATTATTTGCTTTGCAACATACAATACCTATGTCTCCCCACCCCTCCGCATTTCCGAGAACGGCAGATAAACTAAAATATCATTTAAATATTAAATTTAATATAATATATATAATAAAAAGTGAATCGCAAATCTTTGGATCATCATTTACCTGGGGTGCTGTGCCAGGTAAATGCCTTGCAACAGAGGTCGCCAAACGGAACGAGAGAAGAGCCATTTCTACAATCTCTTCTTCCAAACCAAGATGGAGGAGAGCAGACGACAAAACTATTCCCAGCAGCCTTTGCGAATTTAGTCTCGAACGAAAAATGCGTAATTAATATCGCAAAAACTATATATTTTTATTTATAAAATATTAAAATCCAAAACTTATATTTCATTATTTAAATTATTTTTTGTAGATAATATATTATATTTAAAAGCAATACAAAAATCCTTTTGTTTTATTTTGAGGTTTATTTGAGACGGAAGCTGGCGTATAAAAGATAGAAGGGATCTATATTTTTTAAAGTTTTATTTAGTTGACCCAGCGTTAGTGATTGTAGTGCGATCTGTTGTGATTTCTATAAGACATATCAATCACGCTTATGTGTAGAATATGTTTATAGTGGTCATTATTCACACTATAGATTAGCACTTATAAGATCACCAGTTCCCTGGCGAGAAAATAACTACACTCTCTGATACACCTTTATATGAGAGTCTAAGATATATGAGATGTATGATATTTAAAAGGTAGCCTGGGAACACAAATTAAAAAAAAAATTAAAAATAGCACATAATTTGATTTTGAAATTGAGAAGGATTTGAACTTAAGAGAAAAAATGGATTAATACCTAAACATATATGACTTATCCTTAAAAACATACTATTTTTTGTTACAGTGTAGTGAAGCTTTTAAAATAGGACCAAACTGTAATACAGTAACTTATTTAGAGTAATGTGATCTGTGTTACTTATTGGTCAGGATAAACGTAGTTACAGCATAGGCAATTTATTAACTAAATTACTATAGAAAATAAAGTATAATGTTTCAGGGACAGCTTTGAACAGGTGATAAAGTTTAGTGTTTAGTTCTTTTTCAATTAGTGTAAAGCCTACCATCCATTTATCATTACCTACCTACCTTAGGGTGTGTGCATGCCGAGGAGCGCACACATCACTCATCACTCCTATCTCCACACCCCGCCCAAGTTGTAGAAACAAACCCATGTAAAGAAACAGGAGCGTGCATACCGAACACCTTACTCTCCACACTTCCCTCTGACCAGACACAAGACAAATTGGTTTGTTATTGTGAAAGGCTGTGCGACGTACGTGGTGCTCTGATTGGTTGGTTCAAGGTTAAAGTAAACCCTCAATTTTGTTCAGTGCACTTTTATGTTATCTTTTATAACATCGGCTTTTACTTCGACGTTCGTCTTGCTCGAATTTTCTATAAACTGAGTGTATTTTAGAAAGAAGATGAGTGACGTAAAAATAAACTAATAAATAGTATTTTGAAGTATCCCAAAATCTGGGACAAGAGGCATAGAAACCACCATTATCGATATATTCTTAACAAGAACTGGAAGAAGATTGCTACTGAAACAGGATGCATTGATAAGGGAAATAAATAACGAGTGTAAATATTTGTAGGCACTAGATTTTACTATAATCCTATTACACAGTTTTAAAATATTTCTATTAATAAAATTAATAATTTGTTTATCATGAGTAGTGCGCAATATCTATCACACGCAGCTGTCTGGAGTTTAAAAATTAGTTGCTCCTGTGCACGTACGTGTGCATCTCAAACCTGGAATTCTAATACTTTTGTTATAGAACCAGATTGGACCCCGGGTAACGTAGGCATAAAGCAGTGGTTTTCAAATGGTTGATTAGGACCCACTGGTGGGTTGTAAGCCAATAGTTAATGGATCGCGAAAGGGTTTTGAACTGTGATTTTTACTTTGTCATGACCCCTCGAGTAGATAAAGTGTTGTCATCGTCAAAAAAATCAAATTTGAGATTTTGATGAATATGGATGGATACGTTTTATAACCCCTTGAACTCGATTTTTTTTTTTGCAATGCCGTCCTTCCGTCTGTGTGTATCTCAGCCTAACTATTTAACCAATCAGGCTAAAATTTAATATCAAAGGTTTCAATAGGGTTCCCCCATGGAGTTTTTGGAGTTTTTATCTAACCCTAGAATTAAGGGTAGTTTACTTAAGTGCAAAAATTGATCAAATAAATTTTCTCAACATCATTTTTAAATAGCTATAGGCCCTATACAAAACCAATAGTTTCTGAGCTAAAAGCAAAAATACTGTTTTTAAAATTGAGGTATCAGAAATGGCTAACTGATTTTTAATATGCTGTTACTGTATAGAGGTGATCCTAGTTTGTTAATGTTTCTGTAACAGTTTATATTATTTCATTTATTATACGGTTTGATAAAATGATACGCGTTTTCCCCCCCATTTTGTGTCTGCAGCAATGTTTATTATTTTGTTTCATATACCTTACGAGTTTGAATAAATCTCTTCACTTTAGGCAAAGGAGCGAGAAAGTTTGCACAATACCAGTTTATTTAATTTTTTGAAAAGAGAAGATAATTTAAAAATCAGAATCGTCGAAAAGAAAGAAAAAATAAACAAGGGATAAAAATAAGGTGCATAAGTTATGTGGAAACAGAAATTTGGTTTCATATTCGTACCTGTGGTGTGGACGTCAATGCCGTTACCAACATAAATTGGAAACAAGTATATCATTCGCACACGCCTCATTTTGAGAAATATACAAGTATTTTGTATAATTATCTTTGATATTGAATTTCAGAAATAGAATTAAACTAAAAAAACCCTTTCTCGTGTACACTAAAATTAGGTGGGTTGCGAAAGTTTGAGAACAACTGCTATAAAGGTACTAACTTCAAAGTTACTTTCCGCGTACAATCATTAAACTAAAACCATTTCTCCCAAGCAACGCCAGTTATTTCAATTAGTACATAAAATCATGTCCATGATAGGCCTAATGAGATGCTAAGAAGTTTTTGAATGTTTCTCTCATTCATCTTGCCTCCCTAGATGATGGGTTGTTGATTCGACTGCTTGCTAAATAATGAGATACAGGAATTGGTGGCAGCTTGGAAACATTAATAGCGTATCCCTCTTTATCAATAATAATATTATGTAAGATACAAATAGCCTTGATGATGTCATCCACAAATATCTCACATGTTTTGATACTCCCACTTAGTACTCTCCACTTAGAAAACGAAATGCCAAACGCACATTCGACAGTCTTTCGTGCCCGTGATAGTCTTTTGTTGTAGTTTTCCTCTGCCAATTACTGTGATTTTCCCCTGTATGGTTTCATCAGATTTATTTTTAAAGTGCATGCCTCATCTACGTTAAAAACATAGGGCACTAATTCTTCTGTTCCCGGTAAAAATATTTCTGAAGGTATTTCAAGTTTTGCGGTTTCCAAAAATATTCCTAGATCTGAAGCTCTTAAGGTTCCTCCGTCACTTTGTTTGCCATAAGCCCCAATGTCTACTGATTTAAATTTATAATTATCATCAACGATACTTTGAAATACGAGAGAGAAAAATGGCTTTTAATTTAAATACATTGATCCTAAATGTCCTGGACACTTTATTCTCACATGCTTTCCATCTACTGCGCCCATGCAATTGGGAAATTGTCAGATAGTATTAAATCTTTCTGTAATCATTTTGAAATCTGCAGCATTTAGTGTCTTCATCTGAAGCAGCAGAAAACTTTGCCAAAGACACTGACAGGTTCTCTGATAATTTTACCCACTGTAGAAAACCCCATTCTAAAGGAAAATGCCAAACTTCTGAAAACGGTTCTTGTGGCTAGATATCTGTAATAAAATAATTAATTTTCTTTTTCAAACTTTCATAACAGTTGTCAATGGAATGATGATTTATGGGATGCTTGCCACATCGTTTCAAAGTAACTCATGAAGAACCCGCTTCAGTGGTTGAATGGTCAAAGGCATCACTCTCGTATCAGACTGGCCTGCTGGTGACGGGGATATCGGGGTTCGATCCCAGTTGGGTTCCCTGAGGGGATTTTTCCTCAATAGTTTCTCAATCCCCTCCCACGAAAATGTGAGTGGAGTACCTCTAAAATGTGCCTTTCCTCATCCTTATTCTATTAAAGTAATTATCATATAAGCGTATAGTTTGAACAGGTAGTAAGATGCGGCTAAAAAAAAACAATTCTTAGGTCTAAACGTCAGTATTCTTTAAAGAACGACTTGGCAAGCAGCCTGGAAATCATAATTCCATTTAAACAAAATAACTACTAAAAAGTGTAAAAGAACGAATAAAGCAAGAAAATATATAAAATAATGTAATTTGTACATCTTGAGGTACATATAAATTTAGCGTTTTATTTTTAGAAGCATTTGCAAAGACAACATGGAAAAAATCTATGCCAAAAATATAGAAGGAAGTTGTAGAAAATGTCTGGTGATCAAGCCCCAGACTAAACACCATCTTCTTGGCTTTATTTTGTGAGTATGTCATTTATAAGAGACTGGTTTACGCCCAGAGACATACATACAAATTTAAGCTTATCTGAAAATAAAATTGAAAATGGTGATGAAGAAACCAGAAGCAATGTGGATGACCTGGATTCTCACGAAAGTGAGGTCATAGGAGAGATTGACGATACTTCTCTCTCTCTCGTCCAGCTTTTGAACCATCGCCTTCCCCGTCTAGTGAAACACTAATTTTATTTAAATATTCTCTTATTAGATTTATAAACAATCAATAATATTGACATTATTGCCATGACTTTTTCTTCAAACAAAATTTATTTCATTTTGAGATATTATAATAGTACTATTTTAATTAATTAATCCTCAATACAAACTACATTATAACACATTATAAGTGGAGGCATTACCAACCGAAAGCACAGAACAGAGGCAAGTATAGAATACAAAATTTGACTTTTNAAAAAGATTGTGCAAACAATTTACTTTTAAAATAATTTTTAAAACCAAATAGATAGGAAATATTTGATGTAAAATCAGCAATCTCCATTAACCTAAAAAGCAAAAGAAGCAAACTTAGAAATTTGGAAGCAACTACAGCAATCTTCACATTAAATGCTATTTGTATAGCTATCTAATTAAGACACAATCAAACTATTTTGGAAAACTATTTTTAAGAAGCTTATAATTATATAAGGGCTATTTCTAATAGGTAATAGAATTATCACTTATTTATCACCTCAAAAAGTTTTTGGTCTTTCCTGTAAAAGTGAGCATACTGGAGATTGCAGACTTTGTTTCTAGGCAACTCATTTATTTATAACTAATGTAATGGGTTAATTTTCAAGGTTATACCTTTTAATTGTTCCTATCTATGTATCCTATCATTCTTTACCATTTTCCTTTTTCTACTCTTTTGTGTTTTTTTTTTTGTTTTCTCTTTTAGGAAGTTGCGTTGCACGTTTCACACTCCTCCCTGATGCGTTCCGATAGAATGAAACCTGGGTCGGGGGATTGGGTGGTGCCGATCAATTTTCTTTAAAAGACATCCATTACCTCTTTGTCCATTGGTAGCAGTGTAAAGTGTGAACTGTGTTATTCTTTTCATTGTAAAGGCCATATTGTGTTCGTCCCCCTTTTATATATTTCTATCCACCTTTCCTATACCTTCTTCCAAATATAATACAATTACCTCATAAAGCGAAAAGAAGTTTTCCTTATTGAGCAGTTACTAGTAACTCTTCACTCATAATGGTTATTGCTGGAATAAAGTTTGGTGGTGGGTGGTAAGGTAAGGGGGATGTTGGCTGCTAGTGTAGTCAAAACATTTGTTTCTTTCTCTAGTATGTAAGGAGAAAGGGGGGTAGTAGGGCTTAGTAAGGTCAGCAAGTGAAACAAACATCCCCACTAATTGTGTGGCAAACAAGATAGACCAAAGGGGGAGTAATCGAGGGGTGGTCAAAGTAGAAATATCAGGGTTCTCAAAATGTTCAATCCAACATTTCACTCAATGTAAAAAGGCTGAATAGTTTTCCAGTATCTGATTCAAAATTTCAGTATTAAAAATAAAATCAAGTATTTTTCCAGTATTGGTAGTCATATCCAGATATCCAGAGAACATATCAAAGGCTCCTATTTTATGTTTCATTACATTAGTACTTTAAATAGTCCGACATCATAACTCGGTTGGGCGGGTCTATCTACTGAGCTAAGGGTCTCGGGTTCAATTCCCAGCATAGCCGAAAAATCTAAAATTGGTAAAATATGGTTTTACATTTTCACAGTGATGAATTAATGACCAGGGACTGGATATTGCACCTGTCCTAGTCTTGAATTAGATTATAAGGCATGTGAAGCTACAACAGGCCTAGCCAGCGGGTAGTGGAAAATTATGGTTTGAATAAAAAAATTACCCAGGCCATAGGCTTGAGACCGCAATGGATGTAGAGTAAAGTACTTTAAATAATAACCATCTCATGTAACTACCCATCAGGGTTTAACACACAAATTTAAGCGAATGGAATTGGGTCAGAACGGTATAATTTAGATGCAATGTACCCACATTTACATACAGATACATTTTTTTTAAAACTCACTACTCACATTTGGTGTTTAGACCCTCTCCCCTTATCATTAATAAACCAAGACTTGGGTGCACACCGTTACAGGTCATATATTATGTAATCATAATAAAGGGAAATGAGAAGGGTGCTTTTCAACTAATTTTGAACAAGGAAAAAGGTAGTAAATGAATATAACAAAGTATTCTTTAAATTGAAAAATGACACCTGGGCATTTGACTTAGTACGCCAATGCTCTAAACACCGAGCTACGAAAGAGTCTTCCCATGGTCAGAGTTATTCTTCACTCATGTTTTAAGGCAAAGTCTGTGATGGACGTGCAGAAATCACAGCTACATATGAGCGATCAATTAAGATCAGGAGCTATCAGATAACGAACCTGCCTTCGACATGGGAGGACTTTATTCTGCCAATAGTATATGACAATTACTGCACAAATGCACGTTTCATGTCGAAGTAATTAGCCAGGATGAGGACACATCATTTAATAATGTCATTTTTCAATTTAAAGGCTATGATATTTAGATGAGACCGTAATTAACAAATATAATAGCGTGACTATTTAATCCATCTTATCAATAAAGGTTAAAGGTAGATAGACCTATTAAGAGGCAAATCCCATGTACCATAACTAATATTTTTTGTGCCTTATAAGTTGTCAATACAATCTCTTGAATCACTATATTATACCATTTACAGAGAATTAAAAAAACCTGCAAAGGTCTTAAAGAGGAATAAGATATCATGGAGACACGAAAGAGAAGAAAACATAAATATTAATCATTATCAATTTACTCAAGAACTAGTGAGTTATAAAATAAGCAGTTTATTTAATTATGAGAGTTCAAATACAATTAAATACATATTAATGATTGTAATATATTCAGCTCTTCTGTTTCTCCTTCTTGGCCGCCTCTGCTGCGGCCTCTGCCTTCTCGTAGGCCGTTATCAGTTGCTCCACTTCCTTGGCCGGCAAGATGCGAGTCTTAGTTTTACCGTTATCTCTTGTTAGGGTGGCCATTTCCACTGCAATGAAAGAAAGAGATGGTTAGTTTGTAGAGTTCATCAAGGTGTGGATTACCAATGAGGTTATACAATAAATGTATGTTAAGTCTAAATATTTTGAGATGAACACGAATATACACATACCATACCATATATATATACTTGTTTACCATGAAAGGTAAAAGAAATCTTACCTTTCTTGGTTCAATTATGGTGTATCTTATTAGAGAGGGCTATAGTGTGATCAGTCAGGGTAAATTGAATGTACATTATATATGTTAACATATCACAGATCTAAAATAATTAAATTATATAATGTTATAACAAAAGCAAGGTGAATGCGGCTGGAATGAGATATTTAAGAAATGTAGAAAACTCGTAAGGACAGAGTCAGTAATTAATAGGTGCCGAAGAAACACGGTTTGAAAGGGAACACAATAGGTCAATGTGAAAGAAGTGTCTTACATTGATTCGGACATTGAGAGGATGAGTGTGGATCAAGCGATGAATCAAATATATGAAGGTAGAGTGTATAGATCAAAAGGGGTAGGCCTTGTAAGACGTGGTTAAATGTTGTAGAGAAATGTGTGAAAAAGAGAAAAACTAAGAGCGGGTTGCACAAACATTGTATTTACATTAAGCTTGATCCTAGCACAGAAGAGTAAGGGTTGCAACAAAATTAATAAGTATCAAAATCTCAAATTATCTGACCATAGATTTGATCAGATAATCAAGTAAAATAAACACGGCAACACTGTAAATGGCGCTGTATTTGGAAAATCTGATTGTGAAATATACCAAGGTTAAGCATAAGGTTGTCTATAACATGTAAACTTTATGTCTCTAGAAGCCTCAGCTGCCTGATAGCTGTATGTATATTATTTCAGGCACGTTCCTTAAATATTGTGTGAAGATTTTTGTAGTGCTAGTGCGGAGGAAGATTATAAGGAGAAGAATAAAAGAATGAAGAGAGTGGTATGAGAAGCCAGGAGGGATTGGATGCAAAATGGACAGAAATGCTGGAACAGGACATGGAGGTAAGGTGGTATATAGGATGTTATAGGAGGAGTAGCAAATATTTTGGAAGGTTGTAGTATTGATTACTCTGAGTAGAAATGTTCATATAAACATGTGTAAAATTCTCAATAATTGTGGATGTACAGCTGTTTGAGTTAAAAGGCATTATTAGAGGTATTAAAGAACAATACATTACTTGCTTGTGTTTACTGACTGTTTGAATAAGATAAAACAAATAATTTATAGTTCACGATAAATGTTTGAAAACCCCACCGCCAACCTCAGTGTACTCTGCGAGACTCATGGTGGTAGTAGTATCTGTATTTCTTCTGAGGTTATCTTTACGTTCTTTTATCAAGACAACACTATCCATAATGTGAGCAAGCAGTCCGACTCTTAGTTATGTAGACTTTGCCTACTGTTTACCGAATTTGATGTCTTTGTAGACTTTGCTTTTCATCCATCACTCAAACCATAGTCAAAGGGAGTGAGATCTGGATGCCCTGGTGGCCACCATGGCCGATCCATCGTACAGGGAAAGTTAGGTTTGGATATTGTGTCACCTAATGACTGCAATGTGCAGGAACTTCGGCATGCTGATAGATCATACCAATTATTGTAGTCAAGGGAGCCTCCTCCAACATTAGTAAAGTTTGGTTTGCCGATATTTGAGATAAATGGGTCTTATAAGACAATTTAGTAATACAACATGCCCATTTCCCTAATTGTCAATCATACCACATCAGACCTTTACAGAGAAACGATATTGTGGATTTTCGTCGGAATACCAATGGGAGTAGCAGGTACTGTTGATACCGTCATGGATGGAAGTAGCTTTATCAATGAACAGTATTAATGGAACTATCGGTGATTAGCATTTATCCACCGACAAAATTCAAATAAAAATGGATCCACCTCCTGGTTGAAGGTGTTGCACCTGCTGAGTGTGAAATAGATACAAGCCATACTCTTGTATGTGGAACACCACTATGTATAGAAATAGTTTGTGCTTGTAGTAGGAATACATTCTACCCACACAAGCATGTCTTCTACTTCAACTGTATTAGTCTCACACAATCTGTTGTAGACACTACGTTGAACATTGAAAGGAGGACGAATGGGCAAGGCCTATACAATTACCAGAGAACTATAGGCCTCAAAGTTCATAATTAAAACATAATAAAACATATAATTATGTAATTTTCGAGGTACATCAGTTTCCTTCTTACGTATAAGCGAGTAAAAGATAAACTGAACTATGGCAGCATGGCTAGAGGTAGGTCATGCTCACTTAGATTCTGTTGTCGCTTGTTTCTAGATTTACAAAAATAGGCCAAGCCTTGGATTCTGAAATTGCTTGTTCAAACTTGTGTTTGTGTATCAAGAAACAGGCAACAACAATAATTATATAAGTGTTCATGTTCTACCTCTAGTCATGCTGCCATAGTCCAGTCTGTGTTTTACTCTTGTCAACCCCGAAAATGACATAATTATGTGGTTTAGTTGTGAAATTTAAGGCCTATAGTTTTCTGGTAAGTCTGTAGGGCTTGCCCTTCCATCCTCATATCAATGTTTGATTTAATACAGCCATTTGGAGCCATATTTTTACTTTGTTGTAAACAGTAGTAGACACTCTTGGTATTGATACTCTGTGGTTAGGAAACAGTCAACGATATTCTCTACAAGCAACAACAGTACTTCCATTACAAACACCATAAACAAACACAATATCAGCATATACATCACTTGTAAATGATTCCGAGATTCTTAACAACATTTATAACACTGAACAGCGTCAGGTTACAACAACTTCTTAGATACAGCTGATTCAGAGTTCCACCCTATTCATCTGATTAAGAAAGTTATGCACACATTGGAGTTGTACGCACCTGTTTCAAACTGCTGTATCTGCACATCCATTGATAATTGCATACATGTTTATTTGGACTTTTTTACTCAGAATAATCTATACTACAACCTCCCAAAATATTTGCTATTCCTTCTGAAAAATCTTGTATGGCAAGGTAAGAAACAGGAAGAGAGAAAAAAGACCATAAATTAGAATGAAGGATGAAGAAGAAAGAAAGTTGATCAAGCCACTAATTAGTGTTTGTGCAACTGGCCAATACCACCTACAAGAGAGAAGGCCTGCTTGCTAATGTCCATGAACAGTGAGATGTCGAATCGTTTGGGTCGACTGGTGCCAACAGGAAATTACTTCTTTTCTGCCACAAGTCATTTCAATGGCTAAATAAGAAGTGTTATAACTCAATAAGGAAAACCTCTTTTTGCTTTATGAGGTAATTGTATTATATTTGTAAGAAGGTATAGGAAAGGTGGATAGAAACATATAAAAGGGGGACAAACACAATATGGCCTTTACAATGAAAAGAAGAACACAGTTCACACTTTGCACTTGGCAGCAGTGTAAAGTGTGAACTGTGTTCTTCTTTTCATTGTAAAGGCCATATTGTGTTTGTCCCCCTTTTATGTGTTTCTATCCACCTTTCCTATACCTTCTTACAAATATAATAAATAAGGAGTGTGAAGTTGTATAACTGTGATGAGTATAAACTAACATAATTGTATTATTGGTTTGTTAATCAATTAATCATGTAGTCTGTTTCATTATATTCAACACCATTAAAATGTGTTTAGTGTTCAAATTAAATTATCAATTTTATTTTAGTCAAATCTGAACGTGTTTGTTTCTTGTGGTTTGTCTTGTCTAGTGTAATGTTATATATCTTTTAGTAGTGTATTGAATGATATTTACAAATGTGTTGTGTGCCAACTTGTCGAGCAGATTATAAAAATAGATCGAAGGTCCACATATTCAGTTTTCCCAATGAGGAAAACATATGAAGGTAGGCCATATTACTTATATTATTTCATGTTAATATTTATGGATTTGAGTTTAACTTATTTTTAGATCCATTGCATTAAAATCTTAAGTTGTTTCGTCCCATATGAAATAAATAATTTTATATTTCAATAAAATATATTGTGTGAGGGCTTAACAATGATTTATCTTCTAGTTTTTATTGACTAAATAAATTTGAAGGGAAATTTTGATTTTGTAAGGTGAACGAATAACACATTATGAGAAAATGTGAATTGCCATCTTATTAATAATGGTAAACAGTGTTTAGATATAAAATTTCATAAAAATCGTTAGAAATAATTTTGAGGGACTTGATATATTCTCTTTTTGCCCTTTGGTGTACCACTCTTAATTTTAGGGTTAGACATCCAATACCAAAACCCCTCAGGGGGAACTTATGAAAACCCCAGATACCAAGTTTTAGCCCAATTGGTTAAAAAGCTTCGGCTCTAGCCCGAGGTACAGACAGACGGCAATGCGAATACTACTTTTTTGGTTTCACAGGGTGTCCAGCCAAACTATATATGTAAATTCCCTGACTTTTCCAGGTTTTCCAGACCCAATTTACTTTTTTCCAGACCACTCTCTATACATCGATATTAAGAATATTATGAAAATCATTTTTTAAGATTATAGATTAATTGAGTAGTTTTTTCTAGATACACACACATTCTGAAATTGTGTCACTCAATAAAGGGATTAAACGATTTCTGCCTCCGGGTAAATGGACTATTTTATGTTAAAAATAGATTTAAAATAGTTGTTAGACAGAGTCATTCTTAGTTCCTTCTAATTAAAATGTAGACCTAATCAAATTTTGCGCATGACTCTACTTTGGCTAAAGACACAAAACTCACTTGTTGACCTCAAGAAGTAATATTATTCTGCTCAACATGGACAATGGTGTGAAAGTGATTCTAGGTAGGTATTAACTGAAAAAAAAAGTATTATTTTGACTATTTTGAATCAAATTATGAGGCTTTTTATAGACAAATGTAAAAATTCCAGAAATTGAATAAAAATCCCTGACTTTTCCATAACTTTTCCCTGACCAAGCAAATTCCCTGACAATTCCCTGTTTTCCAGGTCGCTGGACACCCTGTTTCAGGAGGTCATGAAATGTCGACATTTATCAAAATCTCAAGTTCGTTTTTTTTGAAGATCACAATACTTTTTTTTGAAGATCACAATACTTTCTCTCCAAGGTGTTGAAAGTAAAAATTACAGCTGTACCAAGAATGAAACCCCATAAAAAAATAAGTGTTTCTGCTGTTTTTATAGCAAAACATTTTTTGCTAAAAATAAACCAAATATTGCATCTATATAAAAATATAGTTTTAAAGGTAATGTTGACAGTAGAACCTACCTTTCTCTGCTGTAAGCTTGGTCATGTCCAGAGTTTTGCTGAGCACCTTGATGGCCAAGGTCTGTGCGTCCTTAAGTGTTGTCTCTCCCTCCTTGTACTCTTGCTTCAAGTTGGACACAGCGGCCTGCAAGATAGTAACAACCTCGAGTGAATGTCACAGAGGAAATAATAGAACCACGAGTAAACTACTTTGAGGTAAAACATTATTTAATATGTAACCCAGGTCCAATACCTTCACTCGGTCTGTGGCGTGTCTACCCACCAAGCTTTTTTTTAGCACTGCATCTTACTACCCATTTGGGTTATATGCCTATGTACTAATTACGTTAATGGATCAAGGATAAGAAAGGTTGAATTTAGTGAAAGTGTACAAGCAAACTGGATACAGAGTGGGAAACCTCCCTCGGTACACCCGACCGGGATCAAACCACAATCTCCCTATCAGTGGGAGTCTAGCCTATTGCGAGAGTGATGCCTTAGACCATGCAACCACCATAGCGTGTCACCTACTGAGCTAAGGGTCCCGGGTTCAATCACCAGCATAGCAGAAATATTTATCATTAGTGAAATAAGAGATTCCCTTTTTGTATAGATGAATTAACAGCCAGGGGACTGGGTGGTGTGTCTGTTCTAGATTTAAGTTGGTTAATAAGTTGTATGCTGATATAATCAGTCGGTTCAGAAAGTGCACGTTAAATAACTAAAATATGTTATTTGTTCCTTTTACATGGTCCTATCTAAGTGTTCCACCATTCTTTACCAATTTCATTTGTCTCACTTCTTTTCTCTTCTCTTTTAGGAAGTTGTTACACGCTGCCTCCTGATGAGTTCTGACAGAATAAAACCTAGGATGGGGGTTTGGGCGGTAGTGATAGCTTTTCTTCAATAGGCAACTATTACCTCTTTGTCCAGTGGTAGCAGTGTAAAGTGTGAACTGTGTTCTTCTTTTCACTGTAAAGGCCATATTGTGTTTGTTCCCTTTTATATGTCTCTATCCACCTTTCCTGTACCTTCTTCCAAATACTCATGATAAAATAAAAACTGGAATTCACATGTTAAGTTTAAATTAGAGAGGGGCCTTTTGAATCCATTCATAATTAGATTTAAAAAAAAAAAATTGAATTAAATGTTTAAAATATATTCAATTCTGCTTAGAAGAACTGATAGAGGAAGAATGGTGGAAGGGTAAAGGAAGATGGAGGCATTTTACTAAAGTGACTTGGCCGCAGACTGGAAACAGTTGATGATATGCTTCTTAGTAATTATAAGACAAACTTAATAACAAGACCTCAAAACAATAATTTACCATTAATTGAATATATAAATGTTATTATGAATTAATTATAGAAAAAAGTGTTAATATTTAGTTAGTATTTTTTTTATCGAAACTTAATAATTGATGCGAACACAGTTAGAAATGGAAAAAATATAATAGTAGCAATGTGGGAAATTTGTTGACCCAGCTCCAATTTTAAGGCAATATACTTACAGCGCTGTTGTTACCAATACAAGTGGCCTTCCAGCCTCCGTAGTTACCGCTGGGGTCAGACTGGTACAACTGGTAGCCATAATGCTTGTCCCACCCCATGTACAGAATAGAAACACCAAAAGGCCTCTTGCCTGAAACAAAAGAAGGTGTCAAAAAGATCTGATAATACTAATGAACAAACCAATAATAGTTTTTTGAGTACTATGCAATCCGACTATATTATTATTTATTAGAGGTGTACTGATGCAAATAGATTTGAATCATAATCAGGCATTTATTAATGCATCGGCAATGAGTCATTATCACCAATTATCATGCAGATTTTTTTTAAACATATTCCCACATAGTGACACAACAAATGCATTGTATTTTGAATGTTTGAAACAATATGTATTCATATTGTATTAATGATAGTAGATAAGACTCAAATGTAATATCAATAATTATTATTGTTGCTAATTATTAATGACTATACATACTAGATATACCCTGATTTGGGTAGGAAGAACAGTAGAGAAAATCAAACCATATTTCTTTGCGGCCAACATTGATAATATTTTCTTATATTATTTGTGTTATTTGATAGGTATTGATAATATCTATCAAAATTAACATCTGCAAATGACATGACTTTATGTATGAATATATTAACATTGTTTTAGTAACTTTAGTAACTAACTTCTACTGTTCTTCCTACCAAAATCATACTATATATACTTAGGGCTGTCAAACTCGATACCCTCGATTATTATTGGTATCGAAAGAATCGAGAATCAATCTTAACATTACAATTCTCGCTACTTCGATTCTTAGCTCTCAATAAAACCGGCAACTAAACAAAACGGAAACATTGAGAATAGGTAATAATCAATCTCAAACTAGTTTAGTTGCTGTTTCACTTAAATGCCGGCAAATTGTAAATATAATGTATTGGCCTGAACATAATACAACCTCGAATATAATATGACCTTAAAATTTTGAGGTGTTCTACGTTTAAAGTAAATGGTCTCAAATATAATACAACCTGATATTATGACAGTAAAAAGAAGTAAAAACTTAACAACTTCAACACACTTTTAAATAAAATAAAAAGTAAAAAAATACATTAATATATTTCCTATACCTTCTTCCAAATATAATACAATTGTAATTATATTTGTTATCATTTTCAATTTTCAATGTTTTATAAGACAAGTTTAATAAAACAAGAACAAAAATCAATGTAGTTAATAAAAATAGAGCAAAAAATGTTATATATATTTTAATTCAATAGATTTAGAGTGTAGTCCAATATATTGTTGCCATAACACTTCATCACTAATTTCTGGCGAGCTAACATGTGTAGGATCAGTTATGGCAGACGACTTTAAATTTTTGTAGCGTGGGAAATGTTTTCTTCTTTCCGTTATGAAATCTGTAATTTATTGTATTAATTTGAGTTTATTTTAATTATTTGTTTCGATTTTCGGTTTTGAAGACGTTTAGTGTTGTTGAGATCCAAAAATATGTTGAGCAGTGTGTACAATCAAAATTAAGAATGTGCAGCTACATAAATAGTGGTAAAGAAGAAGTAAAATATGAGTTTGTTCTGGCTATTATGACAGTCATATTGTTACCAAAGGCAAATTTAATGGTGGCTACAAAACTTTTATCATAACATTCCCTGACATTTTCAGGTTTTCCAGACAACCTTTAACAAAATTCCCACTTGACCTTTTCGCAATTGTTCTTGGTGAATGACAATCTTTTTGTTTATTAACTTGGTTGCTTATTTTCAGAAAGCATCCCAACGGCTAGGCCTACTATCCATCAACAATATGATAAGTTGTTTATTCAGTATTTAATGTTATAGGTATTATTTGTGGGCCTGTGTAAATGTGTTATAGAACAAACCTTGTAGAATAATCTCATGTTAGCAGAATTAGTTTGTATTTAAGTTCCCTGGCTTTTACTTGCTTTTGATTAAATTACCTGACTATTCAAGTATTACCTGTTTGTAGCCACAATGCTTTTATATCCTTATCATCATGTCACTAAAGTATGAGTAGGTCTTTTTTTACCATCTTACCAAAAAATGTTATACCATTTTATCAAAGACCATCTTAATATAGTCTTTGTACAACCTATAGTCACACCCTTAGATAATACATCCCAAATGGGTTAAAATAGTTTATAATCACGACAACACATGGTGCTCTTTGCCACTTAGCTTTGACAAGGTGAAGTAATGTTGCAAGAACATGTTGAAGAACTTACGTTTATAGGGTTAAAACGTTACAGGTACGCGTTAGATGGCAATTAAAACATTCTTGAAATTATTGTGATATAATTGGTATTTATGGACCCGTGATCGAGCGCCAATTAAAATGTTCTCGTTATCTGATGAGATAATGGGTAATTATATCCCTGTGATTTGAGTGCCAATTATTGTGATATTACTTAGACTTATGAAATAAGTAAGACCTTTAAATGTGCACACGATTTTTTAAGATGATTTCACTTTCGGCACTGAAGATACAGTTTAGTTGAACTACGGATTATTTTTCTATGACATTACACGTCCCTTGTTTTGAGTACCGTGTACTGTGTAGATTTACATTACTACTCTATATATTCATACACAGAAGCGGCTTACCCCTTGCCTCTTGGACCTCTTGTCACCAATGTCAAAACTAACTAATAGAAAGAGTCCTGGCGACAGGTGTTGTGAAGACTAGCTTCCTATTGGGTAGAGAGAGCTAGTGTCACTTGCTTATTTGGTAAACACTATGGAGTTAATTTTTGAAAGAAAAAAATAAGCTTTGTGGTGTAATCTATTGACATTAATTCTGAAAAGCCCGTGATTCTTCATGGATGAAGAACTAAAAGGACATTTTACATACACTACTTTAAAGAAAAATGCGCTTCATCCATGACTTTTTTAATATATGAGAGGGGTCCAAATCAGTATCATTACAGGGTACTTATAGCCATATAGTCCAAAAATAAGCTGACGAATTTTAAAAATTAAATTTATATGAGGATTCTAATTTATATTTGAGATTTGAAAGAAAATGTAATATTTGGACTTGAGATTTGAATTTGAGAAATATAGGACTTGACCCATCTCTATTTTTGATCAATTATAATTACCTGGTAAAATGGTATAGTTTGGAAAATAAATAAAAACATGTGCTTTGTTTGACAAGGTGCAAGATTCGACGCTTTTGTTTAGTCCTCCAATCTCGACTCATTCCCATATTTCAGGTGACAGATGTATAGTTTTTAATTATGTTATATTATTCTAACCTCCATACTGCGTGTAGGCCTGCTTCACATCACACAACCATGACACCAGTTGTTCACACGGTATGGACTCTCCATACTGGAGCAAGTAGCGCTGACCAATTAGTCGAAGTTCATTGGTCAATACATTGGCATCTGATGTGATCCCAGCTACGCTACACACCATGTCACTAAGACAAACCATCAAATATTAGTTACAAAGCTTGTTGAAGTCCCAGGATGTGCGGGATGAATATGTGTTATATATTTTGAAATTACCTTGTTTTTCAACGTTTTCCAGACAAAATAAATAAATACTGTATATATTTCTAGTATTTTATAAGCAATTCAATTATCTTTACTGTCTTGTATTTAAAGCATGACATAAGTACATTAAAAACATCGTTGGTAAAATTGGTTCTAATAGATGAATGTAACTTTCATTTGGCCCCTTTGGAAATAATTATTGTACACCACATGCCGTTAATAAGGGCATAGGCTCTTAAAACAAGAACTAATTGGCGATAATTATGTTTATGATTAGGAATGCACCCTTTGAACCCTTCAAGGATCTTCGAGGGTATGAAAACAATAACATTTTCCTAATTTTTAATAGTGATTTTTTTCTTAGAGCTATTGTGATGCCTGCCGGTGATATAGCCCTGTATAATATTAAGACAGATGTAATTAGGCCTACCATGTCTATACATCTTATATAATTCAGATTTATAGGGGGATAGATTCCAATCCAAGAAAAAGTTGATTTGATATCCCTAGCTATGGCATGAACGAACACACATTGACTCGGTTGATATTAACTAAGCATCACACCTTAGCTCAATTGGTAGGGTGTCTGCCTGCTGAGCTAGGGATCCCAGGTTCCATTCCCATAAGGACTGAAACATTTATCATTGGTGAAATGTGGGTTTCCCCTTTCACAATGAAGACTTACCGGCTGGGGGGCTGGATGTTGTGTTTGTTATAGAGTCGAGCTAATCTATAATATAAGTAATGTGTTGATATAGGCTAATAAGTTGTTTCACAAAGTGCACGTTAAATACCTCAAATAAATAAATAAATATGGAATATATATATTTCATCTCACTCGTTGAGTTTGTATATTTTCTCGGAGAAGAAGACTTCGTCTAGCAGCTTGTTTGTATTCCTCCTCTCAGCGGCCAGGAGTATACCGTCGTTAGCCAGGATACCAAGACATGTGCCGGCGTGACTGATCGCTTCCATGGCATACTCCACCTGGTACAGTCGACCTGAAGAAATGAACCACAAGACCATGTAATAAGCTGGAAACTAAAAACAAGGTTTCTTCTATATGAAAAAAAGTCTGAAAATACTGATTCATTGATTCTGTAAAAACTTTTATTTTGTCCGTACAATCTTTTTTGTTTTTACATTTTAGTAGTCCGTTTGTTTGTTTATATATATATATATAGAGAGAGCGCCTACAATTACTACTTTAATAGGATAAAGGCCGATACACACAAATTCAGTGTTGTTTCTTACTGGTCTGCTCCAGTGAAGTTTAGTTATAGCTTTCTCCAAATGTTTTGTTTGAGTTCAGGTGATAGTACTGAGGAAGAAAAGATGCTTCTATCAGCAATGGGGTGACCTGGCGGTCTAGGGGTAAGGTGTCAGACTTCTATGCTGGCGGCCGGGGTTCAATCCTCGGTCCTGGCATAAATTTATCTGATTACCAAACCCTTCCTTCACCTCTGACAAGACATCTTGTGAATGTGGGGAATGCCAGGCCTCCACCGTGGTTCGGATTCCACGTTAAACTGTAGGTCCTTCATTTCATCTCACAATCACCCTACCATTACACATTACCGTAAGTGCGTGTAACCCGAACGGGTAGTAAGACGCGGTGATAGTAATAATAATAATAACAACAACAACAACAACAATAATAATAATAATAATAATAGCAATGGTTTTGTAAGATGAAGAAAATTTAGGAGGTGAAGGTCTGACTTGTTCAATTAACAGTTCCACTTTGATATAAAAACAAATATCAAATCTAAATGAAATATTACTTAAATACACGTGAAACAAACTGAAAACAAAACTTCAACACTTCTTTAGTTATTTTCACCAAACCAGCACTGCGTCTGATTCAATACGTAGTCCAAGCTGTGTTATGCGCATGCTCAAGATGGGAGATAGGAAAATTGCCCGGCCAGCATTCGGAAAAAATATAGCATGGCGTAGCAAGGCATAGCTTTCTGTGTCAACCAACACATTTAAATATATGTTTCACTATTTTTCTAAAGCGTTAGCAGAGCAAATCTTAGCTTAGCATTCTGTGTGTACCGGCCTTTAGAAGGAAGACGATAAAATTAGAGGAAATGCCACCATATTTACATGGAGTGAGAGTGGGAAAACATTTGCGAAAAAAAACCTCTCTGTATAGCTGGGTGAGATTCGAACTCTGGCTATTTTACCCTCAGTTAACCAGTTTAGAAGAGAGCGATGTTTAGGCTACAGATGTGGAGTCCAGGTGAGAGAAATAACACTCCCCCCACTCTTTGTTACAATGTTGTTTTGCTACAAGCTAGAGCAGATTTCTTAACAAGGATAACACCTTTGGTTTGAGGAGCAGTCCAGCCATCTTGTACAAGTGACCATGAATACGATACAATCAGGATGTCTCGGTGATAGTGGTTGGCGCGCAAAGTCAATGATCTCCGGTTTGATTCCTGTGTCCAATTTATTTCTTTTCTCTTATTTGAATTTTATTATTATTAGCTCCACGTCTTACTACCCGTTCGGGTTATACGCACTTACGCTAATGTGTAATGGTAGGGTGATTGTGAGATGAAATGAAGGACCTACAGTTTAACGTGGAATCCGAACCACGGTGGAGGCCTGGCATTCCCCACATTCACAAGATGTCTTGTCAGAGGTGAGGGAAGGGTTTGGTAATCAGATAAATCTTTGCCGCGACCGAGGATTGAACCCCGGCCGCCAGCACAGAAGTCTGACACCTTACCCCTAGACCGCCAGGTCACCCTTATTTGAATTTGAATTTATTTACTTTCATACACACACTCTTAGGCTTATACATAAATAAAAATATAAATCTAGTACCCGCTACAGTTATGTATAGTAGCCTCCTGTAGATAACTTTCAAGCATAAGAAAATTGGTACAGAGTATTTTACAGATTGGCAGTACCATAATTTTTAGTTGTAGTGTGGAGGTCAGTAAAAAACAATGGTTGTAATAAAAAGGCTACCTCGGTTAAAGACCTAATCAAACACAGCTTTAGAACAACTAAGCATTGTGCTTACTTGTCACTTAGTGAGGAAGGGGAGATCCACACAAAATATTAACTAAAATAAGTTATTGTAAACAATTAAGAACAGAGATTATACCAATAATTGTAGTATTACATTTTTATCTTACCTTCTGGAGAAAATATTGTTGTCCTTGTGTCATATCGTCTTGCCTACAAATAAAAAAATAAATTATTTTATATAAATAAAGATTGGATAAAAATTATGGAATTTTAATCAAAAATAAATTTTCATGGAAAGGCCTTTTAGAATTATTTTTTTGCTAAAAATTGATAATGTTTTACTAAATATTATTGTTACCGTATTTTATAGTTATTGATGTATCAAAAGTGAAAGCTGCAGATTATATGACTTGACGTATGAATTGTGAAAGTAGATCTAACTTTTCTAGCTGTCAGATAAAATAACCTTCATATGAAAATTTTACTGTAGCTGCTGTGGGTTAATTTAATGACAACCATAAAAACTCTGCTCTGATGTTTAAATATCAAGGCTAGGATATAGACCCATCCTTATAAGAATCCTTGAGGACTAAATAAATGATACAATTTAATAACCAAATACATCAAGGCTATATATAAATATTTAATAGTACACAATATATCTCCTATACAGAGTGTTCCCGGGAAGTGATAGTGGATCAAAAACTAACTAAAAATGTATTTTAGGATTTGTTTATTTTCATTTCCTTTTCATGTAAACAGCAAAACACTAAATAAAAACAAAGTAGGGAGGTATTAAATAAAATATATGTATTTATTTTGTTCAAATCAAAGGCCTCCAGCATGAAGACAAGCAAAGCACCTATAATGACAGAACTAGTGGCTGACCAACATTGTGCAAATGATGTTTCTTCACATGCTTGCGTTATCCTTTGTCATAATGGTTGAAGGTCATTAACAGGCACTTCATACACTTTTTACTTGAGAGTTCCCTATGCAAGCAAATCTAATGGCATTAAATCAGTTGAACAGGGAGGCCAAGCCAAAGGTCCAGCACGACTGATCCATCTTTAAAGAAAATTAATATCAAGCCAATGCTGAGGAACTCTGCAGAAAAACGTGCTTTTATTTAGTATTTTTGCTGTTTGCACGAAAAGGAAGCTAAAATGAGCTAAAATAATAATCTGAATTAGTTTTTTGATCCACTACTACTACCCAAAGTTTAGCCGTTTAACCCAAGAATACCCTGTGTGTGTGTATATTTATTAGCACTACTTCTTACTACCCATTCAGGTTATCCGCTTATGGGATAGGGATGAGGAAGGTTAAATTGAGAGGAAGTGTACCTGCAAATGCATGGAGAGTGGGGAATCATTTAGGGAAAACCACCCTCATTACACTTAACCAGGATTGAACCACAATCTTCCTGTCAACTGCAGTCTAATCTAATGCAAGAGTAATACCTTAGACCATGTGGCCATTGAAGTGAAAATATATATATATATTTTTTGCAACACATCTTACTACCCGTTCATGTTATACGCTTATGTCCTATTATTATTATTTAGCATCGCATCTTATTACCCGTTCGGGTTATACTCTTAAGTACTAATTACGCTAACGGGTTAGGAATTGGGAAGGTTGAATTAAAGGAAGTGAACCCACATTTGCGAGGAGAGAGAGTGGAAAACCATTTAGGAANCCCCCCAGTTCACCTGACCACGATCTTCTCGTCCTCAGCAGTCGAATTCAACACGACTAGCGCGTTAGCCAACTACACCACTGAGGCGGGTACTTATGTCCTAATTATAATAATTGTTGTAGGGGTTAGGAAGGTTATATTTATATTAAGTGTATCTGGATTTGCGTGGAGGGAGAGGGGAAAACTATTTAGGATAAAACCACCCTAAGTACACCTGACCGAGATTCGAACCTTAATCTCCTTGTCATCGGCGTACTGGTTTACTGTGAGAGTAGTGCCTTAGACCATGAGGCCACCAAAGCAGGTAATAAAATATTAAATTACTTAAAAGTACCACATTAAGTGTCTTCTAGAATATGCTTAAAGTTTGTTTTTAATGAAGATGCTAATGCAATTCCTTAAATTAACTCGGTGAACTAGGTACTCTAATCGGAATTACACTTCTTAGCAAATAACTGTTGTTAGAAGATATTAATGGATGGGTGGGTAGCCAAAAAGAGAATTCAGAGTGTGTTAGGAAGGTAACAACAGGGTTAGCTATAGTGGTAGGCCTAATGAGTTAGTAAGCCTGTGTTTAGAAAAATGTTTGTGTCGAAAACATGGTTTAAGTACAAATATATATTCACTTGTATACATGGCAAAGCGGCAATTCAATAATGATTGATTTTGTGGTGTATGATGAGAGAGTGAAAGTATAAAAATTGTAGGGTAAGTGAGGAAGCAGTGCAAGAGTAATAAGCAATTAAGAGTGAAAGTGGAAAAGATGCAAGATAAAAATGAGTTCAATATGAAAGATTGCTGGGTGTCAAATTAACTTTACAAGAGTAGCCTTTGAATGAAATGTTGAAATAAATTCTTATGATAGAAAAAGTGCTTGTTACAGAATAAAAGAGACTGTAATTTAATGTGCAAAAGATACACGTGGATCTGCGGTGGTGGTAAATTTAAAAAGAGATGCATTAAAAGATTAAAGAATAGCTGTAATAGAAAAAACATACATACACATAAATAATTGCTACATAAAAAATGAAACAGAACATAAGAAGTTGTGGGACATTTACAAAGAGGAAAAGATTAATGCAAAGAAAGTAGCAAAGTAGAGTAAGGAGCAAATGTGATTAAGAGAAGTAGAAATAATGCAGAATGATTTTGAAGGAAATAAGCTGTTCTGGAAGAGGGTAAAGATATCAAAACAAGGAGTGCATGTAAAGACCTTTGGTACTATTAAGAATTAACGTGGTGAGATGATTAGGATGAAAACTGTATTAGAGAGCAACGGAGAGAGAATTTTGAGCAATAGTGAGGTGAGAATAAAGAGAAAGTAGCAGTAAGGTGTTATAGAATGGCAAAGCTTTGGGCATAGAGGGGAACCCCAAGTGCAAAGCTTAGTGTGGGACATGGTACTAAGCCTACTTGCCAAATTGTGTAAGTTGTTCAATGTGTGTGCTGGGGTTTTGAATGTTTCTAATGACTGGAAAAATGCTGTTATTGCTCCTTTGTACAGACGCAAAAGCAGTAAGAGTGAATGTATTAATTATAGGGCAATTAGTTTGTTGAGTGTATTAGAGGCTAAGTTTTTTTTGGATGAGTCTTAATAGAGAGGGTGCTTGAAAAAAAGTGCTGACAAGATTTTAGGTGTGCAATGTGGTTTCATGCTAGGTAAAGGTTGCATGGACCAGATATTACCATGGCAACAAGTGATTGAGAAATGTATGGCAGTATGGAAGAAAGTTTATTGTTAATTTTGGATAAAGTGTGTGGTTGGGTGAATAAGAGTACCTATGTTATGTAATGTTCTGAGAGAGTAATTGTGTGTTTTTTATTATTATTATTATTTAGCACCGCTTCTTACTACCCATCCGGGTTATACACTTTAAGTACTAACTACGCTAATGGGTTAGGAATTGGTAAGGTTGAATTAAAGGAAGTGATCCCGCATTTATGTGGAGGGAGAGTGGAAAACCATTTAGGAAAAACCACCCCCCATTCACCCGACCGAGATTCGAACCCCGATCTCCCCATCCTCAGCAGTCGAGCTCAACACGACTAGAGTGTTAGCCAACTACGCCACCAAGGCGGGTGAGTATTATGTAGATGCATGGTTAATAAATGCAATCATGGCAGTGTACGATGAAAGTAAAGAGGATGTTAGGGTGGAAGGAGCTTTGAGCAAATAGTTTGACATTGAACAAGGTTGTGTTATGTTTTCATAGATGTTTGATGTATTAATGGATAAGTGTATTAAGAGTGCTTGTGAGGATATGTTTGGTGTACAGTTGGACAATGTGAATGTGAGAGTGCTGCTACATGCAGATGATGTCGTATTAATGGCTAAGAATGAAAGTGAATTGCACTTGCGCATTAAAGTGTTTGAATATGGTGACATGAATGTGGGGAATGCCAGGTCTCCACCGTGGTTCGGATTCCACGTTAAACTGTAGGTCCTCCATTTAATCTCACAATCACCCTACACATTACACATTAGCGTAAGTGTGTATAACCCGAATGGGTAGTAAGACGCGGTGCTAAAAATAATAATAATAATAATAATAATAATAATATGGTGACAGACAAAATGGGTGTTCTTATAAATGTCTACAAAACTAAAGTGATAGTTTTTGATAAGGACGGATCAGGAAATGAGTGCCAAATTATTATAGAACATTTTTAGTAGGCCTACAAATGTTGTGTATCCGGGCAGAATGTTCTATAAAAATGGAAGTTAGGAGATAGATGGTGAAATTGATGACAAACAAGCGAATGCCGTGGAGTAGTTGAATGCATATGGACTATTGCAAAAAATGAAGTAATATTGAAAAAAGAAAAGATGGCAGTATATCTATAAAAGTATGTTAACGTCTACATTGTTTTATGGATTTGAAGCATAAGTTTGTCAAGAAAAGTGCAAGATGAGTGTGGTTGGAATGAGATATTTAACAAATCTATGTGAAAAAACTTGTATTATATGTTCAGGATAAATAATGAATGGGTGCTGAAGGAGTGTGGTTTGAAAGGGAATCTAATAGGTCAATGTGAAAGAAGCATCTTAAGTTTATTTGGTTATAATGAGGATGAATGTAGATCAAGTGTCCAAGGCTGTATCCAAATAGTCTACTAATGCGGCGTTGCGTTGGATCATAGCGTTGATAGCTGTATTGGAAATCACGTGACCAAGTGTAGATCTGTCCGAATAGTTGCGGACTAGACCGATGCAGTTTTATCGAGGTCTTGGTAACCATGGATACGGAAGCTACAAGCAATGCGGCGTTGGTGCGGTGTTTGACTGGAAATTGTTTTAGTATTATCGTTTCGTCTGTTGAGCACCAACTTACATAAATTATTCGGTAGGAAGCAGCACTGTGGGCCCAAGTGTGTTGCCGTTCGAATAGTTTGATGCAGTCTTCACTATGAAAACCGCGAGAAGTGTAAAATTATAAAGACTGCATCAAGTCAAGTGTACTTGACTATTCCGATACAGCCCAAGTAAATATATGTGGGTAGAGTGTGTGAATCAAAAGGGGTAGGCAATGTCAGACGTGGTTAAATGCTGTAGATGAATGTGCGAAAAAGAAAAACATTGAAATCTTTAAGAATAAAAGAGCATGCATGACTCGGTGTATGGATGTTGTTGAAGCTAGATGCACAGTGTCTTCCCTAGCTCGTAAGGAACGGCGTGATTATGTAAGTATGTAGGTGCCTTGGAATAAAATAAATATATTAATGGGGATTGAGCTTGAACCTACACAAATTATATGGGNGGGGGGGGAGGCTTCTGAACATTAGTTAAATTGTATTAAGAATCTACAATACACTCATTTACCATAACCATACCATTTTATCCAAAAAATGTATTCAAACTAAGTATACGTACCATTTTAAATACTTTCAATAACTAATAACTATAATAACTAGATAACTAATTTTATATTCCAAAACAACTCAAAATGTGCAAGGCAATATAAACAAGTTATACAACTAAAATATAAATTACCCTAAAACGAAGAAATAAACAAAATACTTTAAAATATTCAAATAAAAGTATTATGAAACGATAAATAATCAAACATTAAATTATGTTTCTATAAAAATATAGAGTAATCTACTAGGATGTAAAATACTTATATTAATTGTTATGAAATTTAAGCTTGTATAGTTGCTTAAACTGAAGTAAATGTCATTGTCATAGTTGACAATTGACAACCGGGTTTATATGATGTCATAAGTTATTGACATAACCTGTGAAATATGTTTTTGGTTTATTCTTATTTTCTTTGATAGTAGTTCTAACTCTAAAAATAATGTCGTTTTGGTTAAATTTTCAAAATAGTTGAAAGTATTATTTATGAATAAATTTAGTACGTAGCCTACATCTAGCTCCGAATTATTGAGTGTCTTTAACTATGAGCCCTAATTTTTCTTGCATTCAATCATTAGAAGAAAATTCTAAAGATATTTATTTAGAAACAACAACAGTATTGTTGAAACTTATTGAAAATGTTATCCAAAATCCTACAAACCCAAAATTCCGTAGGATACGCTTGGCGAATCCTACAGTAGCAAATAAACTTTTGTCAGCTATTGGAGCTATGGAATGTCTGTTCGAAGTGGGCTTTCAGGAGGTAGGCATACCACAGTTTTTAAAACACAGTTAATACTAGGCCTAATATTTTATTTTCTAAATTGACACCAGGACACGGGAATCCAACCCGGGACCTTTGGCTTAGTACGACAATTCTCTACCATTGAGCTATCCAAGAGTCGTCCCATGCTTAATTTAATTTTCCATACATATATAGCTTATAATGCCTTAAAAAAGATACATATTTATTTCCTCAGGGAGAAGACTATTTAGTTCTTCCAAATGAAACTTCAATAGAAAGTCTCACAAACTTCCGAAATGAGGTCTTACAGAGGAAGAAGGTTTTCTTACAACAATTGGAAAGCCAAACATCAGGACCAACGTCTTATTCTTCACTGCAGAGTGTATCAACCTCATCAGATCATTCAGCTCCATTACCACCTTCACCACCACGTCACCAACCACTATTACCATCTTCCCCACCAGGTGGGAGGGCTCCAGTGCAAACCAACGTCAAGGTTTGTTTATTTTTAGTTTAAATTTAGTGCTATTTCGCAAATGTTATTTCCCTGTACCATAGGCTCTATATTGCTAGGCCTATACTCTATCATTAACTAATACATTTAGTATGATTGTGATTCTAGGAGCTCTTTTGCAAGTAAGCATGTATGAGTGATTTTTAATCGCTGTTAACTAACCTTGTACCTGCTTCGGTGGCTGCATGGTCTAACACACTACTTTTGCAGTAAACTAGACTGCCGATGACGGGGAGATCAAGGTTCATATCTCGGTCGGGTGTACTGAGGGTAGTTTTTCCAATATGGTTTTCCACTTTCCCTCCACACAAATGCTGGCACACTTCCTATCCCTAAAACTATTAGTATAATTAGTACATAGGTGTAGATATAACCTGGACAGGTAGTAGGCATGCTAATTAAACAAAAAACTAACCTTTGGACATGATAGGGGAAGATAGATTCAAATAAACTGTTTCATAATTTTCCTCATCAGATAATGGAAAACTTCTATTGGGAAATACCACCCGTCACTTTTCCAAGTTTTGAACATGAACCTCACAGTTCAGAGTAAAGAATACAAGGAGCATCCACAAACATTAAAATATAGGCCATGTTAAGAAATGTTATCAATACCAAATATTAATAATTCATTGTAACCCGCGTCAGTGGCCGAACGATCTAACTATTAATAATACTTAGCAGCGGGTCTTACTATCTGTTTGGGTTATACACTTATGTACTATATGTATACTAATGGGTTAGGAATTTATAAGATTGACTATAGAGGAAGTGAACCCTCATATATCTTGGAGGGAGAGGGGAAAACCATTAAGGAAAAACCACCCCCCAGTTCACCTGAGTGAGATTCAAACCTCGATCTCCCCATCCTCGGCAGTAAAGCTCAACACAAATCTAATGCGTTAGCCAACTACGCCATCGAGGCGGGTGTCTAACTATTAAGGTGTCACTTCCGCAATAGATTAAACTGCCGATGATAGAGAGATTGGGGTTAAAATCTCTCAGCTGTACTGAAGGTAATACATTACCTAGTATAGTTAGTACCCAAACAGGTATTAAGATGTGGTGCTAAAAAAATCCATTGTATTGTCTATAAAATGCAATTGTGTACATTTCACTCTTGTACACTTGGCAACATAAAAGTGGACTCCTCGTAATCAGGCTGTTTTTCTGATAGGTATAAGTACCAGCTGACATGACCATCACAGACGTTGCCTTAAAATATTTACGATATATGACCCAGGGTCATAGACAAGATACACACAAGACACTCGTTGCCCTCCTTAAGCCAGCTTGAGTCCTAAAGTGCTTGGAAGTGCAAGTTGTAGTTTTCACTTAGAAGTGTAGATAGTTGTTCATTGTAAAGGGGTGGTGGTCCGAACACAATAGTTCATGTACCAGAAATCCCACCACCTTCTCCCTTACCCCTCCCATTGAACAAACCTTATCAGCTAACTAAATGGTCGCCACTGGTATTTGAAGATTGTTTACAACTAGACATAGGTATGTTACATTTGAGACATAGTTCCCCCGTAATGATTAAAGCCTGAGTCAGCCAAGCTATTCAGAATAGTCCACAATAAGTTTTGAAAGTCAGCTTTGCTTGGGTATAGTTACATACCAGTTAATTACAGTTAGCAAAACATCAGTAAGTATGACAAATTTTTATGCTAAAAGTAGGTGCGAAACGAGCACAAGGGGATTCTTGTTTTCTGGAGAGTCTTTAGAGAGTGTTAAAAGAGGATTTTGATAGTTTATGGGGAGGACCATCGAGGTAGGAATTGATGTAGGGCACGGGATAAATCTTGCTAGCTCAGTGGGAGAGTATTGGCAAAAAGTTCTGTGTTTAAATCCAGTGTCGAGGTGCCATTTTTATATGATAATATTTAGGTTGGATCTATTTAGAATGAAAACTGTTTGTTCCATGTTTCAGCCGCCATTCTTTCAGCGAATGTCACATTTCTACATGCATGTGCTGCAGTACGAAGATAAGGCACTGCAACAAAAGGCCCTGAGTTTGATACCGGTGAAGGAGCTGGAAGGGAAAGCTGAGTGCAGGATGCGTTCCATGCAACAAGCCATGAAGAAAGACAGTAAAGCGGGCAAAACGAGTGACTCAGCGCAGGAGGTGGACGCTACCGATATACTCCTGGTCCAGTTGCTGGACTGGTTCAAGAACTCCTTCTTCAAGTGGGTGGACAAGCCCCCGTGTGTGACCTGCCAAGGGCCCACCACCCACATTGCCAACACTATGGAGGATGGCCTTAGAGTCGAGGTAGTCACCCATTCCACTCTGGTACCTTGTATTGCTTTTAAAATAGTTTTAGTCTACTTCTTATGCATGAACCATGACATGAAGAGAAATGGATCTCAATACAGAGGCAGATTCAGGAGTCTTGTGAGGAGGGTCGCGACCAGGATCTTCATGATTAACACATAAAGTAACTGGCTAGTGAGATAATCTATTACTTGACAGTACAACTAATAGTGAATATAACATAGATTTAATTGGTTTCAATTTTTAATAATCATTGTTAGTGACAACTAAAAATAAAATTCTTGAGTAGGAGGGGTGGAGGTGTGGCGCATGCACATCCCCCCTCTGGATCTTCCCCTGTCTCAAGTAAATTATTTTCTTTTTTATTCCTACAAGGAAAATAATTTATAGTCATTCATGTGTGAAAATGGGGTGGATCTAAATTTGATTTTTATATCCAAATATAATATATGCCACTAAAAATAATGTTTCTTAAGATGCATCAGACATTTTCAAATTAAAGTTAGATTGAAAACCTGCTTTGGTTATCGAATGGTAAAAGGCGTCATTCTTGCAAAAGATTGAACTTCTGTAGATGATGATATTGAGGTTCGAATCCTGGCTAGGTGTACTGAGGCTGTTTTTAGTAAACATTTCCCCAAGGTCATCATCATCAACAACAACAACTGTTATCGGGTCAGTTTAGTTATGCCTCCATATTCCTCTATCTTTCCACCACTATTCTTCCTTTAATTTATTCCATTCTTCTCCAATCACTTGCACACTTTCTGTTATCTGCTCCTCCCATCTCTTTTTTGGCCTCCTCTGCGCTATTTTTCTACATAATTCATTTCCATAATTTTCTTTGGCATTCTTTCTTTTTCCATCCTCATTACATGCCCCTACTATATCAGTTTTTCTTCCTCTACTATCTCATGTTCTTCCACTCTTTCCCAGATAACTTCATTCCTAATCTTGTTTCTCCTCGTGACAGCTAACATGCTCCTCACAAACTTCATTCCCCTGGCCTGCACTTTCCTTGTCTCCCTTACATTCATGTCCATGTTACTGCTGCATATGTGACAGTAGGTACAAAGTACGCCTTGTAAAACACTTCCTTACACTTTAAGGGCACTTCTCTCCGCCATAGCAGGTTTCTTACGCACCTATAGGACAACTCTCCCTGCTGTCTTCATCTCATTAAATCCTTTATTCTTCCTTCTTTCCTATTCTCAGTTCTACTCCATCCAACCTTATAGCTTTCCCAGGCCTTACCCTCTTCCTTGTCACTACCATCACGTCGACTTTGCCATGCTAAATTTCATCCCACACTCTTCCACTTCCTCATTCCATTCTTGTAGTTGTTCCTGTACTTCCTTTTCCTTCTCCCCCATACCATAAAATCAAGAACAAACATGGCTTCCGTTCTTGCCTCCCCAATTTTTCCTTTCGCTTTGTTCATTAACATTTCCACTACCATTACAAATAGTAATGGTGAGAGGACTCTCCCCTGCTTCACTTGTTTTTTTTTAACCACTCCATCCTGCTACTCTCCATCTTGACATAACTTCTGTTATCCCTAAACATGCTTTTCACTCTCATTACAACTCCTCATTCTACTTCAGCCTCCTCCATTGTTTTCCAAACTTTATTTCTATCCACGCTATCATATGCCCTCTCTAAATTCATAAATACCATTACCAAGTCTTTCCCATATTCATACATTCAAGGGTGCAGAATATGTCCGAACGAGGTTAGAGGGAAATTTGTGGCAGGGAAAAGTCCAACAATGTTGTTGATGTTTTTAGTACATTCTGGTTCTGATATGTTAGTTTCATTTGTATGACACTCAACACAAATATTATCAGTATGTGCCATAGTGAGGCAGTGTCAGTGTAAGCACAAAGAGTTGCGTTGTCCAAGGGCTAAAATAATGTGTCAGAGTTCTAGATAAGAAGTCAGAGGTTGAGATAAGGGGCAAAGGAAAAATTTAATATTTCAACCTGGCTAATGATGTGATTGAGTGATGAGTCATCAGTCACCTACCCTACCTCAGGTGTTTGGCAGCTATGGAGGGGAGGCAGGGGAGGGTAGGGAAGGGTGAGCGAGGTTTTGTTTTAGTTTGAATCTAGTCACCTGTTATATTGTGGCCAAATTACATGGCGATGTGTGCACAGTTTATTTAAACTTGTAACATGTGTATTGTATTAATTGTGTAGCCTTGAAATTGTTGTTTTTAGTGGACCTATTAAGGTCTGTACATTGTAAAATAGATCAATGCTTATAAAAAATTAGATAATTTAGTGAAACAAATGTTTATTATGTCGACTTTAAAGAGCAAACAAGACATCAACTGTGAATGGCATGGCAGACATGATAAGCTCGAATATCACATATCTAATAAACATCCCCAAGAAAAACCTAGAAATAATGATCAAGGGAGTATTGCAAGTTTTGTAAAACATAAATTATGTGATCAGGAAAAATTCATAGTTGTAAATGGCGATAGTATTTTCCCTAGTGTGGTTGATAGTGATAGACCTTGCAGTAGTGGCGAGTCCACGAAAAAAATCAAAGTCTATTAAAATCAACAATTAAAGCAAGGCCTCCTGAAATTACACTTCATTGCCTCTAACTCTCAAGATGTAAACTTAAATGTTGGTACCGGTAAGCCTACTGGTATCAATGAACAGTTAATAACAATATGTAATGCCTTAGCTATCCTTAGTAACAAAGTTGACGAGTTGTCAAAACCAAATGAACATAGGGATAATAGTGTGGTCATAAAGTCTGAGTTTAACACAGAATATAATGAGCTACCAGGTTTAACTGGCACTAGTATTCTTTAAGCAAATCAGTTTCAGAGATTTGTCAACTTATGTCTTGTCTGCAAGGTGGAATTACAATGCAGTGTTCTCCAGGCGTACAAAATTACAAAACCATCCACAAAGAGGTAGCTATTCTTAAAACTGGACATTTTGGTATTTTTTCTCCTCCAGATGAAACGCAGTTGCTACAACCTACTCAAAGTATTGAATTTAGAAATTTTAAAACTCACCTTATTGATAATTTACAGTCAAAAGTACATCAATGGTGTGTTAATTTCTCTGACTCCATGGAAAAAACAAATACTTTAATAAAAAAGGAACACAAAACCGTGGGAGTCCATGTTGCCAGAGCTGCTTACAGTGCAGTAAAAGAATGGAAGAGGAGGCAAGTTTTTTGAACGTTAATTAAGTTTGCACTGTTTAAATGATGTCGATGTTGGTGAACTTAATCACTCCAGAGAATTTCTTAGAGCATTTTGAAAAAATATATTTGCTACTGTGACTAGCAAAGTATGTAAATGTTTAAGCACAGTAAATCCATTAACTAACCATCTCCCTCTTGTGTCTGTTACAGCAGACAAAATTACAAAATTGCACAGAACATATCAAATCACTTGCGTGATTACTCTTGTAGATGGTGTTCAAACTTGTATTGTGATTGACATTTCACCATGTGGTACTTCACACCAGGTAAACATTCTCGTTGGAAAACTGCACAATGCCCTTGAACGTGCAAGTATTCAGTTAAAAGAACAGCTGAATGGTATGGCATTTGATGGGGAATATGTTGATCTTAGTGTAGATAAAAAACTGGCAGGTTTGTGTGAAATAGGTTAGAATGTGTGTTGAAAGATTTTCATAAAGTTAAATCATTAATGTGGATTTGTAATCAAGTTCAAGTTATAGGTAATATAATGAAAAATTACAAGTGGGGGTATTGGATATGAAGAACTTCTTGCATTGGCTGAAGAAATAGAAGTAGACATATTAAATCCAAAATCATTTCAGGACACTCGTTTTGTTCAAAGTTAACTCCGAGTTTACAAAACATTTCAGAAAGATTTTAAACTATTTTTTATTGATCTACAAAAGAAGCATGCTGAGAATATAGGGAAAGGCAAGAATATCAATGCTAAAGGATTCTCATTGAAACTGAAAAAGTTTTCAAAGCCAAGTTTCATCTTTAAACTGCTTGGCATGATTGACATATTAGAATTGACCACAAAATTCAATTTTAAAATGCCTTAATTTGGACAATATTTGATGCTTATGCTTCTTTGCAAAACACACTTAATGAGTTAACGGTAGAATTAAAGAGTAGAAAAATTTCCGTCCCTCAGAAAGGAAATGGATTCCCTGAAAAACATTTATCAGGACTGCTTATTGATAAATGAAAACGACCAGCGCTCAAGCCATTCCCATAATGTTCAACTACATGACCAGTCACTTGCTGAAGAAGATGTGGAGATGTTAGGTTACACCCCAGATGTATGCAACTTCAAAAGTGCAAGGAAAAAGTTGGAAACTCTTTGTAAAACTTTATTAGAAACAGTAGAACGTAAGATAACAGAACCTCCAATTGTAAAAAAATGCACCTATGTTTCAGCAGCAAGTATTTAATGAGTACTTCAGTTTCAACATAATTTTAGAGCAGCAAATTCTAGAGTCATTACGAACACTAACAACCTGATTTAGTGAAAATCGTGGATGTACAAAAACTATGGATGCAGTAGATTCACAATTTAAAATCTTGAAAAAGAATCTTTTAAACAAAAATGTTTTCAAAAATCTACGGTCTAGGGAAGTTAAACTGAACTTGATAATGGTTGATAGTGCTGTAATGAAGGAAGCATTCACAAATGGAAACTTGTTTCCTCACATTCCTGACATCCTTTTTGTCCTGGAGAATTCCATGAAAATATGCAGTGAATCAGTTGGATCAGCGATACACCTACACAACCGCAACAATAAATATGACGTTCTTTTTCATAAAGTCTTGATCTCTTGGAACCTTGGACCTGTCCACAAAGCTTCATGTCACCTAAAGGAATCCTTGGACAGACATTTCAATGGAGGAAAGTACCACTTTACCAGGTTTTCTTCTAGTTCTCGCTTGAAGGTCTACAAGACATTAACGGTCACTGACAAACTTCCCAAGGAAATGGGAAGGTTGACATTTCTGGGAGACAACTACATTTTATAGAAGGTGGATACTATTAAAATAAATATGATTAAAATATGTTTAAATTTGAATTTTCCAAACTATGTAGAAGGTAATAATAATCCTTATTCCCTTCAGCCCCTGTAAAATATTAAATGTTTTTTGAGCGCTATGGTTTTCAAGGAAATTTTTTATGAAACTGTTATGTTCTGGGGAAATATTGGATCTCTAAACATATTCTGCACCCCTGCATACATTCTTTCCATCAGCTGTTGTATGGCAGCGCTCAATTATATTGTAGAGCTCTGTTCCCTGAGTCCATGCTGTTCCTCTGCTGTTCCCATGGTACATATCCTCTATGTTATACCTCCCTCATTCCTACTACATTAGTATAATTAATATATATTCATATAACCCATTGAGCTCTAATATTATAAAATGTAAAAACATTTTCTGCTCAAAAAGTGGTATAAAACATTAATCCTAAATTTTTGATGTAATAACTAGGTATTAACAGGCTTGATAACAGAACTAAACTTCTTGTTTACCTGTTCAGGTGTATAGGTGTGGGGTATGTACTGCTACCACAAGGTTCCACCGCTACAATGATGCGGGAAAGTTATTAGAAACAAAGTGCGGCCGTTGCGGGGAGTGGGCCAACTGCTTCACTCTTCTGTGTCGGGCCATGGGCTGGGACGCGAGGTTTATCGTGGATGAAGGAGATCATGTGTGGACAGAGGTACAGTTAAAGGAGACAGTTATACAAAGTGCTTAATAGTTGTCTAAGTGCAAAGCACCTACAGTTCAATTTTCATAGAAAGTGTTCTTTAGAAATCACAAACATTTATTTTCATTGTCGACATCGATAAAATTTTAATTCATTTTTTCTTTATATTTTTTGTATATATGATCAATCAAAATTAACTCAGTAATCAGAACACATGACTTGACATTATGACTATGTGAAAGTATATCTAGTAACTATTCTCTCTCTCAAAAAAATACCTCTTATGCAAATTGGACTGTACTTAGGCAAGCGTCAATCTTGTGAAGCGCTGGCTCCACTGTGACACTTGTAAGGACAACTGTGACATTCACTCATGTTTCTTTCAGGTGTATTCTGCCACTCAGAATTACTGGC